>CATIWR010264973.1:0-37888 GCA_949677035.1 Omphalea diandra | reverse complement strand
CTCAGTGGCAGCAGGATGTGTGTGTAATGGGATGACACCTCCTGGTGCAAGGTCTAGCCTTGCAATGGATATTCCAAGACCATTTACACCTGGGAATTGCTGCACAAAAGCTGGGGTCACAGCAGCACTGATAATATTTGTTGTGTTACCAGGTTTGCCTAGACCAGTGAACACAAAATCCTTAACTGTGACATTTGCAGGGTTCCTGCAGGCATATCCTGAAGGAGTTCCTGCACCTTTCAGTTTTGCGACGCAGAAATCTGCCGCGTGAGAGGAAACGGAAAACAGGAGAGAAATGAGAAACAGAATGTGAAGCATTTTTCACTAGGATGTTACTCAATTATTATTGGTTTT
Source organism: Omphalea diandra (assembly GCA_949677035.1). Classification (NCBI taxonomy): domain Eukaryota; kingdom Viridiplantae; phylum Streptophyta; class Magnoliopsida; order Malpighiales; family Euphorbiaceae; genus Omphalea; species Omphalea diandra. Next base: position 37,534 of record CATIWR010264973.1, on the reverse strand, counting down.
TGATTGTGATTTTTTGAAGGTACTATCAAGATTATATAGAAGTGCTACATGAGGTAGGTGGGGTAATTTGTAAAATAGTGTTAAAAAAATTAGTGAAAAATGGTGAAAAAATATTTATAAAATTGAATATATCAAAACTTATTTAGCGAATAAGAGCGGTCAAATGAGTATCCGCTAATTAAATTAGTGGATGTCACTGTGCAACGACAGCGACTTGCATGTCATTAACAACACCTGATTCTCCAGTTAAACTGGCAGACCAATCTCTAATTTTGAAAGAAGTGTGTACGCCACTATAAATGAAGACAAAATAATTTGTCCGTCACTTACAGTGGCAGACAGAATAATTGAAAAAAAACATTTTGTAACATTGATTTCAGTAAATCATGGGTCTCAATAAGAAATATGATAATTACTCATCCACTGGTTTGATTGACAGATAGAATAATAAAAATATAAAAACTTATTTAGTAAATGTTGTTATTATCAACCCTACTTCCGCTAGTTTAACTAGCGAACGAAATTTTTGAACCATCCATTTTTCCTGAATAGTTTTCAAACTATCTACTTTTTATAAACGACTTTCTACTTATCACCTTTCACTAATTTTTTTTATTTTTACACCATTTTACTAATTATCCCTGAGGCAGTGTATGTTGCAATTTTGACGTTAAGGGCAAGCAGGGTAGGACCACATTTTTTGGTGCTGTTAAACATATTGGCCAATGATGAGCCTCTCCCTCTTGATTTTGAAAAGCAACAGGAATCCTCTCTTGTAGTTAATGAAATCTAAATATTTACTGGAAAAGTTCTCTTCAGCATTCAATCGTTCTCAAGCAATAATATAACAAACAGCATTGCCTCATAGAGAAATATTTCTTGTTTAATTTAACTTTGAGGGTTCAGTGTGACAATCATATAGTCTTGGAGATTACTGTAGTATCACCTAAACATTAGCTCATCCATTAGGGGAAGAAGAAAACATTATTCTAAGAAGGCAATGCATGCTTTCTTGTGCTTGGACCGTGGGATTAATAAAATTAATATCAGCATTGACTTTTTAATTAAGAGTTGGTAAAAAATTGAAATTACTATCACAAACAAACACTCAGTCGTTGCATTTTTTAACTGAGTTGCTAGCAGTGTCTTTTGATGACCTCCAATGTGCAGGACCTGATTGATGGAAAGGAGGGAAGAGACGATTGTGAAATGATTAAATTTTGTGGTCCAATAGTAGCACATGGGAAGAGAGAAAGAAGGATTCAAACAAGACAATTTGACAGCTAAGAACCCTAAATTGCATCAATTAAAATCTTGCTATCCTAGTTTCGAATGGCTACCTTATCATGGAACGCTTGTGTTGTGTGGCACACGAGAATTCCCCTCCTGCTAAGCTTTTCTGCCACGCAGAATGGACATAAGTGAACCCATCACCTATGCTTTAAATTCTTTAACCTTTATTTCTGCCACTTGAGTTCAAACAAGAAATAAACTATTACCCAAAAAGTAGTGATAAAGAAGTTTATACAGTGAAATGTGCATGACTTTGGTCAATGTTGATTTTTGAAATAGTTTTGAACCAAATATAAATTTGTGCATGTTGTTCTTCAGAAGTCCTGCATATAGTTCAAGAATCCATGGGTAATTAATCCTCATAGCACTGAAATATACTCTTCATTTTGTGGTTTATGGCAGTTACTGAGAAATAATTTTGTTTAACTAAATCACTAGATTTTTATTTTTATTTTATTGTGGTTTATTGGCTAATTTTTTTTATATAATTTTTCTACTCCATATTAGTTATATGTTTTAGCTTCTTTGTTATAATTTATAAAAACAGAAATTTAAATCTTTTTCAAAAATAAAAGCCTAAAATAATCAATAAAAAAATCATAAGAAAGATAAGTCAATAAACTACAGTACAATACAAATTAAAATTAGTAATTCAATTAAATAAAATTGAAATTTAGTGATTGTAATTTAGTGACTATTGAAATAAATTACTCCAAGTCGATGCATGTTTAGACCCAAGCCATTGGCCTACACACCACAAACTGAAGATTCTACCAATTGCTATGCATTAATATATGACCCTAGGTTTTGATCCGTCAAAGAATTTATTCAGGCTGTACTTTCTTTGATGAACTCAATGTTGCCTAACTTAAATAGTAGTTGATAATAGTGTCCTTGCCGACCCTTCTATAAAGAGAGACAATTCATTTAAAATGCAAGTTCAGCACGAAATGCTTACCTGACCACATATTTATGTTGTGTCCAATTTATGCTGTTCAAAGGAAGTTTCCTGAGTCATACAATACGATGCCTTCAAGGGAATTCCTCTCTCTGCCAATTGATGTTCTAACTCTCTGAAACAGACAAACTGTTCTGCCTCCAAGCCAACATGAACTTCAGGTGTCAACACCATCATAGAAACCAAAAGAAAATTTTGAAACCGAAAAAAAAAAAAAAGGAGACAGAGGTAAATTGGAAAGAGAAGCTTTATTAGTTGAAAATAGCTATTGATTTAAATTCCAAAATCTGATGTCCAATGTAATACAACTTTGAATATATGTCCCTTTTTTTTTTTTTGCAGGGGATAAATTATAGCTCTGGGAAAATGAAGGTCAAGCCAAAGACTATCATGTACTATACATTAAAATGCTGCATATAAAAACTCTTTAAGTCCCCAGCATTTGCATGATCATAACTACTCCCAGTATCACCAGCACCTATTCTAAACCTCTGCATTCCAATCCTAGTGCCAATCTTGCCAGTTTTTACTTCTGTAGGTCTCAATAAAACACTTGCAATAGATATAACCTGGGATTCTACATTCTCAAATTTCGCTCCCTCCCTTAAAAAAAAAAAAAAGAAGAGAATTTATTAGACTAGTAAAATTCACATTTTAATCCTAAACTTATAGCCATACACTTTGCTCTTTTCCTTATTATGCAACATTGCTAGGGGACCTCGAATATGTGCACAGAAGGCCCAAACTTTTGTGTCCAAGACCCCAAGGGTTAGATACTTGGGTGTATGATCCTACCCATTAGCCTTAAGTTGTATGAACAGAAGAGGATCAAGGCATAGGCTAAGGCTTTTGCCTAGGGCCCCAAATAATAAGGGCCTTAAAAAGATTTATTTTTCCTTCAATATATTTATAATTTTAAAATTATTATTCTTTAAATAATATTTATTAGTTTACTTTTGAAATGTGGGAGCTTTTACTATCTTGAAATTCTACTCAACTTTGATATATTTTTATTCCAATAAATATCATCTATTAATTATTTTCTTGATAATAGCTTAAATAATTATTTTCAACAATTTTTTTTATAAAGAGCTACAGTTATGTTACACAACTTTCTTTTCTATATTTTATACTAATGGTAAGAGATTTTAATCAATGTATTTATGAATTTCAATGGTAAACTCTCTCTCTCTCTCTCTCTCTATATATATATATATATATATATATATATATATATATAACCTAATATTAAATATATCATTTACTCTTCTTAATATTTATTAAACTAAATTTATAATTTTTTCAATGCTAAGTAATTTATACAATTCTATTAATTATTCTCATTACTATAGCTTCAGTAAAAAAAAATTAAAATTATAACTAATAAATATTATTTATTTTCAAATATGTCATAAAAAAATAATTTCACTATATTGTCAATTGAAAAAAATTTACTTTTTAAACATAAATGCAAAAGTTTAATTTGTGGTTTTTCATCTCAAAAATATAGAAAGTAAATTTTAGACATTTCTAAAATTTTTATTTATATTATTAAAAGACCACCACAATAACTCTTATGTAAGGCCACAAATATTCTGGTGCCAGCCTGTATATCAACGTGAAAAAGACTGAGAAATGAATGCATGCATGTCTATTGTCTTACATACAAAGTGACCCACTAGGACGATTCTTTAATGAAACCTATTGTTTCTTGCTTTTCAGGTATAGACTCAAGACTCGTAAAATCTTTGAGTCTTCCTCTAAGTTGTTTACCTAATCTTAAGCACCAGAAGTGTCACACAACCAGGCTTAGTTCAGTGTATCACTCTGACACTGAAGTATTTCGAGTTTGCCTCTCTCTATTTCTTTTAATACTGATTTAAAAAAAAAAAAAAAAAGTAGCACCATATATGCATCTGAATATAACCATTAATGCCTGCATGATTCAAAATAATGGCCAGCTATTGAACCAAGAAATGAAAATCAGCAATTACACCACTTCAGTTAATTTCCAAAAGAAAGGCAGAATTGAAAATTAGTAAACAGAAGAATGAAAAGATTAAAACTGAAAATCAAGTTGATGGATGTAGCAAATAGTTGATAGCGATTTCTTATAACTATTAGTTGATATTAAGTGTTTAATGAATTATGTCTAACTAATATTATTTATTCATAAAATAACTAATAAAAAAATATTATTATTAATTATATATTAAATAAAATAAATCAACAGTAAAATATAATAAAATAATGTATTTTTTACATATATTTGTAAAGTATAATATTAAAAATTTAAATTTTATAATTATTAATTTATATTTATGAAATCTTAATAATTATTTTTTATTAATGTTAATCAATATATGTCAACATATTTTTAGTAATTAGAATATTCTACATATAATTTTTCTTTTATAAAACTTGTATATAATAATTTAAAATAAATTATTGTTATATAAATAATTAGAATATTATCATTATTAGTTAAATTAAAAAATTATAATTCATAGTTGTTAGTTAAATAAAAAAACTATTATATATTTGGTATGATGTAATTAAATGTAATGTAATGTAATAAAAAAATTAAATTAATAATTTAATTGAGTTTATATTTGATTATATTTCATTATAATTGATTACATTTTATCAAATATAGTATAAAAATAATAATATAATAAAGATAATTTTAACTTTTTTTAATTAAAACAGAAAAAGTTTGTAAAAAGCTCAAATAAGAGCTGATAAAACTGCAGTACATTAAAGTTGTATTTATTATCTGTTATTATTTTATGTAATTTATCAAATATTTAATTTTTAACTATTTAATCTATTGCATGAGTCCGTTATACCGAATATCCCATCCCTTAAACGATGTTGTGTGAAAAAAGAGCATGGAGTTGAGATGAACCGCTGGTTCTTAGCAATGCATTTTAGCAGACCTGTCGTTGTCGTCCACAGGCAGAATGGTACTTTTGGTTCGCTAAATTAAAATGACCAACCCTTCAACGCAAAGGGACCATGTGGGCGTGGGATAGAATATTGGTTTTAAGTAAGCCCAAGTGACAGATGACTATGGAAACTGACGACTTTTCTTCATACTCAACAAACGCCAGATTGACCTAATTGTATGGGTTAGTATTGGAATTACTGTTCTTCAGTTTGTAATGGAGTTGAAATTCAATGACATATATGAAACTCCCAACTTAATTTAATTTGATTTGATTATTTATATATAAAATAATAAAAATATTAAAATAAATTAGATTCGTAAGTTTTTAGAGTTGAGTATTTAATATTTGAATTTGATTTGATAATTTACTACAATCGGTTGAGCTCAACTATATCAAGTGAATGAATTTTGAATTTTTTTAAATAGTTCATGAATTATTTTAATTAATTTATACTCCTAAATTATTCTAATATATATTTTTTAAGATAAGTACTTATTCACCATTGTTTATATAATTTTAGTAGTAACAAACAAAGTGATCAAATATCTTAATTAATTATTAATCCAAAGGTATTAAAGTTATATTCAATGTTTTAAAGTTGTTGAGTTCGAACGTAATATAACTGAATTAATTAAAAAAAAAAAAAAAACATAGGGCTTTTTCATGATGTGTTATTTGCATAGACTGAACGACTAGTAGTTTGAAACTTTAAATTAGTTATTCCCTTGTGGAGTTTATAAGTTATGCTCAGTCCTAACATTATGCATATATTTTATCAATGTGATGATTGTAGTAAAAAGCGATGGCCTGCTCAGCATAATTAATAATGGAATCATCCCAATATACAAATTAAGCAGCAACAATGGCATCAGAAAAGGTTAACAAACAAGCCTTCTGTCATTTTAGTTTTTCAGCGTCCCTGCCATCTGCTTGCCAAACAGAAACTTATAAAGCAATTCAACTAAGCCCTCACACTTTGATCAGTCCCTATTGCCCTGTGCGTGCCAGAGAAAAATGAAAGCAAGAAACAATGAATAAATGAATCAAAACTTCTCTCTCCTTTTTTTTTTTTTTTCCCCCTTTTAATTAGACTACAATTAATTATTGAATTTAGAGATAACTTCAATGCTATTTAGCCAAATAGTGATGGCCTTCGAACATGAGAAACTAACTACACCAAATCAATGAGTTTTAGTTTAGGAGTGTTATAATTAGTTGTGGCTATTTCAACTTCTTTCGAAATTTTTTCCACTTTCGAATGGAGTGTTAATAATTAAAAAATTTAATAAAATTTATTTAATTTTTTTTAGAGCTTTTTACATTGTCTTTAGGGACAACAAGGAATTCTAAGATAAATGTAAATAATAATTGAAATAAAAGCTGGAGCCGTTACAATCACATTAGGATTAGATATTATTAAATCATATCCTAATAACCAAAATAAGTTCCGATGATGGGAACAATAATACTTCCTTCATCCTAAAAAAATTGTCATTACCGAAATTTCACATTATTTAAGAAAATATATTTAATATTTTATCAACTCATCATTTATAGCATATTTTTTAATTATATTTAATGAAAAAATAAATATACTTTTTAATTTAATACTTAATGAGAATAATTTAAAAATATTATTTAAAAATATTTTTATTTAATAAAGATATATATGTATTTTAAGATGTATAAAAAAAACTGTCAAAAGAAAATAATATATAATTTTTTTTGAGAAACTGGTATATGATGCTGAGAGTTTAAACAGAAACATCACAGGTTTGCCCTCCAAGCTCTCGGTCAAAATACCTCAGCCTCAGGTGTACGACTCTATATATATATATATATATATGGAAACTGAAATGGGTCTGGCCAGAAAAGGTTAACATTCACCTTATGTTTGAGGGAGAAAATAAGAAAAAAAATACAAAAATAAGAGGGGAAAAAGATTTTTTTTTTTTTAAGAAATGAAGGAAAGTTTAAGAGGAGGAAAACATTATCTATTTTATTTCTTTTATTTTCTATCTAAAACAGAGAGAAAATATAAAAGGGTAAAAAGATTTTTTTATAAATTTACATTTTTTTCATATTTTTCTTTGAAAAAATGAAAATAAGAAACGGCTGCGTCTTTTATGAATGAGCATGAAAGCGATATAAAGGGGAAAAAAAACATTGTAATTGAAAACAAGGACTGTGCTGCTGGAAGAAGTATATATATATTCATGCATTCAATTTTAACTGGCAATAAAAATATAGATGTTTCTGAAACAGAGAGTAAAATAAAAAATTTATGAAATAATAATTTTTTTATTTAAATATAACAAATAAAATTTATTTTTTTCTTATTTAAATATCAAAAAGTAAAAAATAAATTAATTTTTTTCCTTATTTTCCTTTTCCCTTTATAATTTTCCAACTGAGGCTAATATGGAAAGAGATGTTTTGAAGAAGGGCAACTGAGCAAATATTGGGTTAATGAATGACATTAAAAAAAAAAGAATGCATGTGTAATAGGGTAGAGAAAAAGGGTGAACCGCCCTTAGCGCCTTAGATTACCTCAGCATCTCCTCAGAGTGCACTACCTACTGACACTTTTTGCTGCCAACTTTCAGCAAAGGAAGAAAAATAAAAACAGCTTTGAATTGGTACCAGACAAGTCGTGACCTCCGTCTGCCCAATAGTCTTTCTATTGCACTATTATCCCATCCCATCACTTCTCCTGCTCTTTATTAGTACTCATCTCGACCATTCCTCCTTCCAATTTTTGAAGAAAAGCATCCATCAACTTTGAAAAAATTAATTTTAAATACTCTTCTACGATTGATTTTTTTTATTTAAATATGTTGGTATATTACATATTGAACTCGCCCAATTAAAAGTTGCTGAGGCAACTGTTTGAACTTGTTATCTAATCCAGTCCGATAGTTGCATTTTGCCCAATAAACTAGACATTGTCATATTTTAGTACTGTTGCTTGGCCTGACTTGATCAAACATGTCAGTATCACAAATACAAATGATGGATATTTAACACAAATTAAGGCTTCAGTGTGTTGATTTGTATATTTGTTTGAACTTTTATCTTATTATATATATATATATATATATATATATATATATAAGCATATTTTTTAAAAAATCAATGACTAATTGCACTAAATTATAATATTTTCAGTGTCATATAATAACAATAATAATAATAATAATAATTTTTGCATCAAAACACCCAAATGAATAACATTGTTTGCATGGATTTGTTGAAACTTGACAAATAAAATTTTGGAAATGAAAAAGAAAAACCATACTCAAGTTGGACCCTCATTGAAGAAGTATAAAGCTCTAATTAATTTGTGAATTGTTGTAGCAGAATGAAGTTGTCACAGAAAGGTGAAGAAAAAGTATTGCTCCATACATCCACTTCCATTTACAAACATATTTGAGTTTCATACAGTGACATGGCACTCATTTCCAAGTTCATAATGTGGAGCAAAAGAAAGGTACAAACAAGACTCGCCCTAATGTTTATGTATCTAATTTTTTTTTTTCAGTTTTTCCTCTACTACTTTATTACTTGTACAGTTGTTTATGGATATTTGTAAAGATGTCAGAGACAATACCAGTAGCGGCAGAAGCGACACAGTAGCAGCATTATAAGATCAGACCATGTTCAGTATAAGAAATCTATAGAGAGATACAAGGAAAAACAAAGGAAAGAAAAGAGAAGAGCAACAGTTCTTATACTGGAGCCCTTAGTTTTTTTATCCATGCACACAGCAAGGTCATTCTACAAACCTGCAAAAATACCCTTCAAAACTCAAGACCTACAAGAAGAGGAACAGCAACAACACTATCAAGAACAAAAACTAGTTGTTTCTTCGTGGTTTTCTTAAATAACTTTTCTTTTTTTTTTCTTATCTTTTGGCTTTCTTTAATTAATGATGCTGAATCCATCAAGTACAAGAAACAGGTCTCCTTTTACTCCAACTCAATGGCAAGAACTTGAGCAACAAGCTCTCATCTACAAATACATGATCTCAGGTGTCCCTATCCCACCTGAACTCATTTATTCTGTTAAAAGAAGCTTGGAATCTTCTTTGGCTTCAAGACGCTTCCCTCGCCAAACTAGTAAGCTTAATTTTTTCTCTCTCCTAATCCCTTCATTTATTTTTATTGTATCTAGAAATATTATAAATTCCTGATTAAATATGTAAGGCCAGAAGGAAATTTGAGACAGTGCAGTGGGGTTTTGCAGTAGGGTGGGGTTGTTTTCAGGTGGGCTATGCCAGAAAAGCAGACCCAGAGCCAGGAAGGTGCAGACGAACAGATGGAAAGAAATGGAGATGCTCGAAAGAAGCATACCCTGATTCCAAGTATTGCGAAAGACACATGCATAGAGGCAGAAATCGTTCAAAAAAGCATGTGGAACTTACTTCAACTATAACAACAAATACTAGTACTACTACTGCTAATACATCAACCATTCCTTGTCCATCGATCAACAGAAACCTCTCCGCCTCCGCTACTACTTCACCTTCTGGCTCTTCTTACTCTTTCTATCCTCTTTCTTCATCACCTTTGGAATCTGAACTACCAACAAATATGCTGAATCCCTTTCTTTATCCTCAATCTCTATCTTCTAGACCTCCTCCGGGTTCTGGTTTTTCCCCTCCAAATAGCACCACCCATAACTTGTTTGTTGATTCTGCCTCTTTTTCGCATGCACACAAGGACTTCAGGTGTGTGTAGAACCATAATAAGACGTATATTTATTCTCTTGTTGGGTTTCTTTAATGGTTTGGTGTTACTTCTAGGTATTTTCATGGAACGAAGGAGGGTTTAGATGAGAGAGCTTTCTTTCCAGAAGCTTCAGGTAGTACTATAAGAAGCTTACAAGATTCATACCACCAAGCGACAAGGTGTTCCTATAAAGGCTACTCACAAACACAGTTCGAAAGCTTATTTCATACTTCAAAACGACACCAGCAAGATGATCCGCAGCAACATTGCTTTGTTTTGGGTACTGATTTCAAGTCATCTACTCCAAGGACAATCAAGTTAGAAAAAGATGCAGAAACTCAAAAGCCCTTGCGTCATTTTTTTGGTGAGTGGTCACCAAAGAATGCAGATTCTTGGCTGGATCTTGCGTCCAAATCAAGACTGCACAATCCTGGTAATTTGATTTTCAGTTTCTATATATTATTTTCTTTTTCTTGTTTTTTCTACCCTTATTTGATGTACCAGTTTTTTTGTCTCCATTGCTGTTGTGTTAGCTCATGATATTTTTGTTTGCCAGATAGTTGAAGTATCAATAATGGATCTTGAACCCATATTGATATTGTGGCCAAAAGAGTACGACTTGCTGGTGGGTCAATGGACCTTTGCTTTACGTGTTGAAAATTGTGGTTAGGGTATAACAGACTATTTCTTTTTGTGGGATTAAGAATGTAGGGCCGGAGGAGGATTATTGTCGCTTTGCTTTCTTGATCATTAAGTTTTTTCTCTTCTCCTTCAAAGAAACTTGTTCGGGATTTGTCGACTTTTGCTTTGTTTGACTAGAAGGATCTTCAATTTATGCTTTTGGTTACATAATTGAAGGCAAAAACTAGCGTGCACTTCCCTTCTGTAGACGTATCTAATATCTTACTTATTCTTTGCTGGTCCTTATATTCACGGGGACCCAACAAAATATATATATATATATATAAGCATTGAGTTGGCTCACAAAAGCTATCAAGAATCCTGACAAGTTTAAAGCTGGAAAATCTAAAGAGCATCTTCCTTTTTACTGTCAGTCAGCGGGACAGACAGTTTGGAACTTTGTTAGTTGCTAATTTTTTGATTTATTGGTATTGATCTATATATCAACGTTAATACGTTATTGAAAATTTTCATTTAACCCTATTGGTATCGGAAAAGAAGTGGAAATGGTTTTTTCTAGTTTAAAAAGTACTACAGCTCCATGGCAGCTTTCACTAGTAGGACATTTCAGATTGAATTGTCTCCTGAGAAAACACACTGAATTCCGTGACTGCCATTACCCTTTTTGTTGGTTTGGTTGTAGCACAGGCTCAACGTGGACTAATGTCTTAATTAATTCTTACCCTTCTTGTCTTTGTGTTTTTGGATCCTAAGGAATGATCGTTGTCGAACTTTGAAAGAACAAAAGAAACAAGTAAAATAAATTACTGAATTTTGAATATTCTTATCGTTATAAAAGGATGTAAAGCATTGGTTTGCAATCATTCTATGCTAGTTATAACAATTCAACAACTGTGGTGTGTTTGCTTCTTTTTTTTTTTTTTTTTTTTTTGTGAACAATAACAACTTCTTGGTTCAACATAATTTACTTGAATTATTCTATCTAGATTGATTCAAAGAAAAGATAGAGATGTACTTTGAGAAAATTAAGAAATTTCTTACCCATTGAAAAAAAAAATTACAAGCTCCAAATACGATAATAGTTAAAGTTTCAGCTAGCATGAGTATTTGATCCAAATAGAATGGATAAAAATTGAAAAAATTAACTTTTGATAATATAAATTAATTAAATTGAATAAAATTATAAACTAAAGCAAATTAATTTAATTTGATTTAATTGCAATTAGATTAATTTTAAATTCAGTTTTAAAAAATTAATTTTTAAAATTTTTAATATAAAATAATAATTTTATAATTTATTTTAAAATATTTTTAATAGAAATAGTATATTTTAATATAAATAACAAATGTTAAAATAGAATTCAATCATTCTGGTTTGAGTTAATATAAGTTCAACCTATTTTGATTTAGTTTTAAATAAATTCAATTTGATTCATTTTTTATCTAAAACCTAAGCACAATCAAATTTATCATAAAATTTTTAAAAAGAAATCAAACCAAATTGAACTAATCAAATTGATTTGATTCAGTAGATTTTTTTTATATTCATCAAATAGTGTCCACTTCTAGGCTCAACAACATTAATATTTTATTTTTTGGAGCTCATGAAGCAGTGAATTTTTAAGTTTTATCTAATATGTTTTTTTTATGACTCCATTCATATATATATATATATATATATAATTTGATGAGTTGATAAAAAATTATCTTTTAATTTTAAATTTAGAACCACAATAAATGAGTATAATTTCTTATCATTTAAATTAAGTGAACATTATAATATAATATATGAGATTATATTATGATATTGTAATTTATATAAGTTTTAAATATTTAGATACTAATTTTATTTCTTTGTATTATTTTTATTAATAAAATTATCATAAATAATTAATAAATTTTATATAATTTAAAATTTATACAATAATATCATACATATAGATCACTATATATTTCACTTTATTTTTTTTTTAATTTCATCTTACGTTGATATCCATTAGATATGGTATTATTCAACTGTTTACCGTGGTCACAAATGAATGACACAATGCTCATTTGCTAAGTTATTATTTAATCAAATGCAAAATTAGGGAATATTTTGAAAATTAAATCGGTGAACTAATCAATTATTTAGTTTATAATTTGATCAATTTCATTTAATTAATTTAATAATAAATTAAATTTAAAAAATATTATTAAAATAAATGTAAAACTTATAAATATATTTATAATAATTAAAAATAAAAAACATTTTAAAAACTGATTCAAACTAAATTGAATTAATTATTAAATTTTTTAATTTTATCAATTTAATTCACGAGTTTGATCTAATTTTAAAAATATTAAAATTAAAATTATAGAAAAAATTAGGAAAATGAAAATAGAGAAATTTGGCCAATAATTGAGCGCCGGCCACAAGCCTCACATGTGCGATATTACGCGACACTCTATCGCTATTTTGGTCCATGAAGCTTCATACTGAGTTATTCAAATCGTGTTCGACCAAAAGAAAAAGTTATTCAAATCGTACGGTCAGGAGACGCAACTGCTAGCAGTGTCAACGTGGATACCAGTATGTAGTTCCACGTGTTAATTTACCCCCATATGACAGTGTTCATCAACTACAACACAATGCAAGCATCTGATGATTTTGTAGTTTGATCAATGCAGGAATCTGATGATTGAAACCTAGTGATAATGCCGCAATAATGTAAAGCAATGTTATTGATTATTATTATTATTCACTATGTTTCTTAATAAATGTCGTTTAAAATTTTTATATATATACTAAAAATTATATTTAATAGATATTATTATATAAATAAAAGATTATATTACATTTAATAAATTATTTTCATAAATTATTGTGTATTGTATAAAGAAATAATTATTATAAAATAAATAAATGACAGAAAAAAATTAATTAATATTTATAAAAAATTATAAAATGTTAAGTGTTACAAAGTAAAAATTTATCTTTAAAATGACATATAATTTGAAACAGACGGAATATTATTATTAACATGATTGTAGGAATTATCCAATCAATAGCCTTAATTGTGGGATTCACTAAATCACCAAATCAATGGCCTTTTTTTTTTTTTTGAAGAAGAATTAGATCAATGGCTTTAATTGTGTATCAAAATAATTGACACATCTTCTTTCCTTTCTAGTCTTAGGTTTCATATATAATACTTGGCTGTATTGTACAAATAAATATATCTCACAAGTACAAATTTCTTCTTTCATAAGATGGTATCAAAGCCTTCTTTCTGAATTCTCTCTTCATATCTATTTTATGATTCTTGGCTCTTGATATCTGTTTTTTGTTGTTTGTTTTTTGATTTTGGCTCTGGGCACCAATTTTTCATTTTCTATTTTAATCTGGGATTCACCAAATCAATGGCTTTAATTGTGTATCTCAATAATTGAGAGATCTTCTTTCCTTTCTAGTCTTAGGTTTCATATATAAATACTTGTCTATATTATACAAAAAAAATACATCTCAGAAATATAAATTCTCTCTCATAATAATAATAATAATAATTATTAATATTATTATCAATATATGCTCTTAACGCAATTGGATTGATAAATAAGGTCAATGAGTAGTCAAATAAATAGTATTTTCTTTCTAATTTAATTTTAATTAAAATTAAAATTTATAATTTCGTCATTTTAAATGTCTAATTAAAGGTAACATTGGAAGAGATGACCATTAGTTAGATTAAGAAGATGACCATTAATTAATACTATGATTTTCCACTGTTTCAGCATTAAATTAAGTAATACTACTCTCTGCGGCGAATTGAGGTGCAAAACTAATAAGAAAATCCAAATGATAGATTTCAATCTAACACCACTACTGTATATTTCATACCGTTCTCAAATTGGATCTCAATTACCAATCAATTTACAATTAGATTCAAAACTAATTATAAGACCAAATTACTATAATTTTTTGTGTAAACTAAGCGCTGTTAGTAAGAACAAAAAATCAATTAGTTCTTGTTCTACTTTTTTGTACTTTTTTATTATTTTGGTTGAGTGATTAGACTAATTATTTGATTCAAGCAATTGAAAGCTATAAGAAATTTTTATCTAAATTCAAAAGCAATTGAGACCACAATTCCTTTTAAAACTAAATATAGGAGATACAATTTTGTGAATAAGTTTCAAATTTAAATTACCAATTTATAACCAAAAGCTATTAAGCTTTATTTAGATGGAGCAATATTAGACATGAAATGACATAGTTGCAGTGTCCATTTATTATTCTTTTCCTAGATCTGCATCTCGTATTTAAATTTGCATATCTGATCAGAATCCACAATCTAATTTTAAAAATTCTATGTACCATGATTCTTGACATCAAATCCTATCTTTGGAAAACATACATACATTTTATGCCGCAGATACAAATATTCTAAGTATGAATAGTGAGATACAATTCTTACCCACTCTACAGAGGCCAATAAAAGCATAGTTTCCCTAATGGACATGTAATTTCTTATTCAATTATGCAACCAAAATGTTAATGTTTTTCTCACCAATCTAATTATTGATGATACTTGTGAAAAACTTAAGCTAATTCCAGTAAGCAAAACCAACAATATTTCTAACAAACAAAATCTATGTGATATTTTTGTAACTCACTAATAACAAACAAATCACATTCATATCCATGATTTCCAACACCTTTGGCAAAACTTAATAATACACTTAAAATGATCAAACTTTTACATCCCAAGTTTTACACACGATTTTAAGCTTAAGGGATTTTCAAAAACTAATAAAAATGAGTAAAAGTTATAAACGCCAAAAACATAGTGGCACGACACAGCATGCGCAAGATGTTTGCAGCAGATCATCTTCAACTTCAAGTAGATACTGAAGCAATGAAGATAGCAAATGCTTTATGTTCAAAGAACACAACTAATCAATGTTTGAACAAATGCAGAAACAGCTATATCACAACAAATAAAGTTGACTGAAAAGTGCAGAATGAAACAGACTCAAGAGAACACAATGCAAACATTAGGTCTAACAAGCTTATCATGGGGGCGAGGGGTGCTATTGTGGAGGTGACACCTCATTTTTCCATTGTAGGAGAACAGAGACCTTCAAGTTTCAAGCATCACGATAAGTTCAGAATGATATTAAAATACAAATGAACTTGGTATTTCGATGAATACACATTGCCCGGTTGAATTAGTCCCTAACTTTTGCCTAATCAATCCCCACGAGAGAACTATACACCTACCTGAATTCAAATGGATTACAATTCATCACGAAATCATTGCACTAACAATTCACAAGCCACACCCTAATAAAGGCAAAAAAAAAAAACTAAATCCATAACACACTAATATAGGCAAAAAAACTAAATCCATAACACAGAGAGAAAACAAACAAGAAATTTACAAAGCTCATTTCATACTTATCAAAGAATGGGAAGTGGAAATTGTCATCGCAATTCTACCAAGTTTCCATGATTCCAAACGATTGTTTACAAGTATGTTAGCACAAAATCTGACTCAGTTGGCTCTTCTCATGATTACAAGCCGGGAAACTAGAATAGGAAAAAGAAATTAAATATATCAAGAAAATGCCAATCAACAAACAAATACCCCTTTACATAAAGAACTGAATGACCTGAACGAGGCAGAGACGCAGCCCTCCTGTCAACCTTCAACCCCACCAATTTGCTAATTCGCATCACCAAAAACCAAGAATCTGCATCATCCTTTCACAACCCAGCAAAGAATGTGAACAAATAATTTGAATTTTCAAGAAACAACTTTTGATATGAGAATTTTCAAGAAGAGCAAGTTTCATAGCTGTGTTGGATCCTCAAAAGCTGCCTTCTTTTGAAAACCAAGAACCCAACAACACCAATCTGCAGAATCGCAGAAATACTCACAAACAGCAACCCAATCTTCTTTCCCGTGTTCATTTCCCGATTACTACTTCGCATTGGCGGCGTCGGAGGACTTCTCAAAGGAGGTGGTGATTTTGATGACGGTGGAGGAGGAGGCGGTGGTGACAGAGGAGTTGGTGCTGGTGGTGGGGGTGGTGAAGAAAATGGTGATGGAACTGAGGGAGGAGGAGGAGGGGATGGTGTTGGAGGAGGAGGAGGAGGAGGAGGCGGAGGCGGGGGAGGAGGAGGAGGAGGGGACGGTGGTGGTGGTGACCGTGGCGGAGATGGCGGTGGTGATATTACAAATGCTGGCGACGCATTAACATTTGGAGGCTGGGATTCAACCTGAAGAGCAAGAAAGTTGCATACAAGCCCTAATATCACAAAGAATATGGTTGACAATCGCGTTTCCATTAAAGAAATGAAGGTGAGATTAAGTGGTTTGGTTAAAGGATTTGCATGTGGGTTTGAACCCAAATTCCTGAATTGCTATAACTCTGATTTTAAATTCAAGAATTTGGGTTCTTCAGGATTGGGCACCAAAAGACTAAATTGTGTGCTTTCTTGAAATCGTGATCACGCAAATAGGTTTTTCCAAATCCTTGTTGTTTGGATTTGGTACCGAAGCTCTAGGGTTTGGGCGTTTGGCATAAGTGGAGGGTGTTGGTTTTCAACATAATTAAGCGAGTTGAGAATCAAGAATTCACAATTCTTGATTTCTCATCTATGAAAATTCTTCAAGATTCTTGATTTCCTTTCCATTCTTGTTTTCTTTTGCTTGGTGTCGCAATTGCAAGCTTCAAATAAGGGCGGGGGGAGGGGAAGGGGGGAGAAGAAGAATGGGTCAAAAGAGGAATTGGGAAAGATCCATTCAGGTGTTTTGTGTTTTCTTTCTTTCTTTCTTTCTCTCTCTTTCTTTCTTGCTTTTTCTTTCGTTCCCAGAAACGGCAGAAGGACGGACAGAAGATAGGGAGAGAAAGTCAGGGTAGCTTCAATGGTTGCAAGAAAGACGAATTTGGGTGATTGTTTTGCCTAGAAAGAGGATCAAAGCTGGAGCTGTTAGCCGTTGTTAACCCTTCGTATACGTAGATAGACCACAGAGGACAGGAGAGATTGTATTGTTATTGTGTGACCTGACCTGTCAATGAGAAACACACTCTTTAAGATCATGTAGGACCTCATGTTGGGTAGTATCGTGGGATTGGACTTTTGGGGGGTGTTGTTGTATGATAGTGATAGGCCTTTTTGGGCCCATATAATGTAATACATTTTCTCAGTACTATTTTGTCAATTGGGGTTAGCCCACATTGCTGTATGGCCCACCAAAATTTCAGTTGGTAAACAAGAAGAGAATAAGGTCAATGAGGGTACCAAATTGCGCTGTTTATGGGCTTTCAACATAGGAAAAAGTCATGTTCATTACACACCAAAACTCCAAATTTACAACGAATAACCAACCGTGTCCCGTATTGTTTCGTGAACTCAAACTAATATATATAAATATTAAACTGCACTATATTATTTTTTTTTAAGATAAACATCAACTGGTCCAGAATATACAAATTGGATAACCAACTAGCCAAGCTAATATGGGCTAAGTTAACTAATTAATATGGGTTAGGCGGCTTATTCGTTGAAGAATAGCTTGGCTATCAATGATATATATCTTTAAAAAGACAATATTCCTACTCTTATAAATTAGGTTGATAATTCCATATCCCTATCTAAGACCGAAACATCGAGATGGAAGTCCGAGACCATTCAACCCCTCTCTAACAAAACAAGTACCAAGACTAAAGGAAAGAGGCAGGAAAGGGGAAAGAAAAAGGAAAAATGTTTTTTTTTTTTTTTGGGCTGTCTATGTCAGCAGTGTTTTGCACACGTGTACATTTTTAGAATTTGTCATTTGCAAACATAATTCATTAAGTATATGTTTGTATTAAAATATTATTTCATCTGTCTTTAAACAATTGTTTATTATTTTTGAATGTCTTAAAATATATATTTTTATTAATTATAGTAAAAAATTTTAATTTATTCTCATTAATTGTTAAATTAGTAGATGATATTTAATTTTTTATTAAATATAATTAAAGATATAAATGAAAAAATATATTATAAATTGTAATAAAATATTAAATATATTTTCTTAAATAATGTGAATAAATAATAGATAATAATAATTTATAACAGAAGTATAAATTTTTAAGTGTTTAGATTGACCACTTGAATAATTGCGTAACGAATTTTTCGTCCAAATTTGAGACATGAAATAATGGATTTGACCAACTGAAATTTGAATAACTTGTTGATGATGGCATTTTTTTTAACAGAAATTAAACTTCATTAAACTAAAAGGAACAAAGAGTTAAAATGAGTCGTACATAATCCAGATCAAATAAACATTTCTCCAATATATAGTTCAGATAGTCACAAAAATCATAAAAATTTGTCTTGAATCTTTTTCTACTCATGTACTACTTATAAACTGATAAAAGTAACCTAAAGAAAATATATGTGATATAAAGGGAGGGCACAAGCTATAACGAGAGAAAGGCCAAGCAAAGATCACATGGTAACTCAGAGAAAAAGGCCAGTAAAATGAGCAGGAAGCAACTCTCTCTCTCTCTCTTATGGGTGCAGTAGCAGAGGAGTTAAGAGCAAGAAGCATGTTTGTCTAGATCCAGGTCACTGCCCCCAGTCCCCCCGCTCTTATCACTGTCCAAAAATTATTTTGTCAGCATAAACTGTCTTTTAGCCACAGAACCTAAATAAAGGATCTAAGTCTCTTTGCTCCTGTCCCATCATCCTTATGCAACCCAAACTATCAAACCACACTCTTTTAATTTTATCTGAAGTGAAATCTGTTTAAACTAAATTATGGGGTAATCATATTTTATCAGAAGTGAATTTTTTACGAAGGTTTCTTTTAAAAAAAAACATTTGTATTATAGAAGAGGAGAAAGCAAATGAGGTAAGTCTTGGAATTGGAGAGAGAGTAAAAAGAATAAGTGGAGGAATGGGCCATTGGAATCCCTTCAACATCATGAAGGCTAACACCTTTACATGAAGGAGTTTATATTATTATTATAAATTATGAATTTAATACAATAGTAGTACAAATCTATAATGTCTTGGAAATTGTTGCTATTCTTTCTTTTATAGGTTGTACCTCAGAGCCTGGCTTGAGGCACGCGAGATATCCAGGGGAAGGAAACTTTGTCCTTAAACTCATTATCGAAACTGCTTTATTATGGTTGTAGCCTTTCTCTTTTTTAACAATAGCCATGCCTTAGAAATTAGAAGACGGTTAATAATTAGTAGGGCATCACTCCATCAGCTTACGTTCAAAACAGAGTGGCGAGCGTGATCTTCCGGACCATGCACATTTTATTAATATTGCATTATCATACTACAACTATAGAAGAACTCGGATTGAAGTTTAAATTCATAAATTTATATTCATAGTTATAAAGATGATATTTGTTAGAGATATAAAATTATTTTTGAAGCTCACCCAACAGTTTAAATTTTTAGATTGAATGATTTTTTGATATGCTATCTCATTCTATTAATTAACTAATTCAATATAAATAAAGTGGATTTGTATTTATTCAACGTTTTAAACTCAATGAGAATGTGTTAAAGATATAAAATTATTCTTAGTTTAAAGTGTTCTTTGACAATATTACATACTAATTGAATCAAAATTCATTAACAATCTAATGTTTTTCAATTCTGGGTCATGTTAAAGTAAAAAAAGAAGAAGAAAAAGGTGTGCAAATGAGCTGTGCAGCACCTCAGAAACAGACGAGAAAGCACAAAGCAAGTTATACCCATAGAGCTAGTAAAAGCTTTAATAGAGAGAGTTGAGTTGAACAGAATCCTAAACCATGCAACAAACCTCAAACCCTATAGTGGCTACATAAAACCCTACTCCTTTTACTATATATATATCAGTAGAAGAGTCGTACTAGGTGCTCTAATCTACATAGAAAATATAGAGTTCTTGATGTAGAAATGCCTTAGCGTGAAGAAGTATCTGGTACTGTGGATATTGGGTTAGTGATGGCCTGCTATAAAACTTACTGCAAGATTTATGTGGATACCCTCTCCCTCTGCCTCTCTTCTCTTCTGCTCCAAATCCATCTCTAGTTTCTCTCTGGCACTACCACTCCCCTTTCTGTACATATTCCTCATAGGCTGATAGCAGATGCCATAATATTGAAATAATAATAATAACAATTATTAGTGTTGTTTCAAATAACTGATTAGCAGCCGCTTAACATTTTTTTTTCTAATTTATTGTTACTTTTGAAGATTCCATTTTTTTATGTTTATTTATATGAAGAAAGGCATATATATATATATATATATATATATATATATATGTGTATGTGTGTGTGTGTGTGTAGTGTGTGTGTGTGTATATATATATATATATATACACACACACACTAATAGGATTGTTATATATAATTACTTTAGAAACGTTAGATTAAGATTGAAGAATAATAAAAAATAATATTATAATTAATGATTGAATTTGATTTATCATTAGAATCAATGATCAAAATTATCAAATGTGCTATATATATCAGTTGCATATAAACATTTCTCCTATTTTATTTATTATGTTTTATTAGTTAGCTGTAGGACTTAAATTTACAACTGAAGAATTTTTAAAGATAATTTTAGTATCAAGTAGTCATCTCAAACTCAATACTGAAATGTTTGCAAATTTTTAGCACATTAAAAATGTATTTAAAAAGGATGAAAGATTATTTGAATTCTTAATCTTTCATATTATATTATAAGACATTTGATCCTTCGACTATTAAGTTAATGAAAATAAGAAAGCAGTTTACCTATTATTTCATGTACTAATCTAACTTTAATTTGGATTTCTTTTAGTCAAATGAGCATATAAAAGAAGATTAATCAATATAATAGTGGCGTACATACATTATTCAAAGTATAATATTATTATGAACTATATAATATGAAAATTTTTTAATAATTTTTATTAGACTAGTAAAACCACGAAGAAATTTTAACTCATGCATGTAATATTATGCATAATATTATATGAA
Organism: Omphalea diandra; assembly: GCA_949677035.1. Taxonomy (NCBI): domain Eukaryota; kingdom Viridiplantae; phylum Streptophyta; class Magnoliopsida; order Malpighiales; family Euphorbiaceae; genus Omphalea; species Omphalea diandra. The sequence continues at coordinate 15,947 of CATIWR010264973.1, read as the reverse complement.
AAAATCAAACTCAAGATTATTTTATATTTTGTGGCTGAATTTTTTATCTAAACACGAGAGGGAAAATATTTTCTCCCCATAATTTCCCAAAGATGGCGTAAGACGCGCGATGAAGTGGAGTTGGGGGTGGCAATGGCATGGCACTGAATAATGGCCACAAAAAGCTATAATATTTAGGGCACGCAAGTTAAGAATAGGGCTGATGTTGGATTCTCTCTCTGTGTGTATAAAAGCACTGCCCGTCTTTTCCCCCCCTCTCTCTCTCTCTCTCTCTCCCCCCTGCAAGAGAAGTGTCAAACGGGTCACTAATCTCCTTGACTTTTTTGCATTCACATGCTGTTCACCACTTATGTATATGACCAATAAATGAATTCTTGGATGAAGAAATAAGAGTAGTATATTCTTTTGTTGACATTTAATTATGATTTTAAATTATTGAAAATTTTTTTCATAATGAAATCCCAAAATTCTTTATTATATAAATAAAAAAAATGAATGAATGAATGGAGCAACTGCGAATTTGATGACTCTAATTTTTTATCACTGGTTTAGCAGGGGAGCTGCAAATTTTCTTGACAGGATGGATTTGAATTTGTGTCATGTCTTTCAGGTGCTGGAAATCATGCATGCAGAGCCACTGGATATGCCAAAAGATGATGAAATAGAATCTTTTGAACACAGGAAGACCAAATCCACTTTTGGTTTGGTTTGACACCAACTTTATGCATCCATCTAAAGACAATCTTATTCTTCAATTCATGGATTCGTTATATCCTTGTAAGTGGAGTTTTAGTGTGGCTCTAGAATCTATGATCAAGAATTAAAATTTGAGAAGTTCTCATTGATGAAAGTTGATCACATTTTAATCATCAGAACTACTACAAAAAAAAGATCTAATAGATATGGATTGCATTAATTTATGTCTGTTTCCCGTCATCTAATAGATATGCATTCATTCATTTGTACCTTTTCAAAGTCCTTTATGAAAAAAATTACTGCAGAAAGCCAAATCTGAACTATATAATCTCATCTTCAGCTCAGATGACGTACAATCCAAATTAGACACAGATTCTTCCGCATAATAAAATTCTCATATTCAATTCCCTGTGACATTTGCTAGCTACCATCTAACTACCAATTTTTTTTTTTTTTTCCCCGAGTTAACTGCCCTACAGAAAAATCATGCAGCTTCTCCCTATTCATTCCACAAAGCAAACATAGGGGCTTGGTGAACCAATTCCAAACTACCAATCCTGTTATTACTTCCATCTTCATACTTTAAACCATGCAATGAAGAGTAACCCTGATGAGGGTAGTCTCCACTACCAGTGCCAAACTCACTACCTACTGAACATTTTGGACTCACTGGATCAGATGAATGCCGGCTACTTAAACCCACCAGTGCAACATCATTGCTTGAATTGTTAGCACTTTTTTGCTGTTGATGTTCATCTGTATTTGCATTCCACACCATATCAGCCAATTCATCAGACTTTTCACCACTTGTGATGGTAAGAATGGCCTGAGGAGATGATGAGGCGCAAGAATTGTTGTCCTCATGTGCAGCCACCGAAGGCAAGTCTTTTGGCAAACGTTTGGCAAGGTCACCAGCAATTAGTGTGGAGCTTGAGCAGATTCTTTTCACATCATACCTGCTTATATCAAAATTGGTGACAGCACTAGTACCCCTAAATTTAATCGCCGCAATATCATAGGCCTCAGCAGCTTCTTCTTGTGTGCCTATATTTGTATGAATACAAATACTTAGGATTTTAGATACATGAAATTTGACTAGAACAAGGCTCAAAAGTGCCACGTTTTTGGGTTTGATTGCAATAACTTGCACCAATGCATGGCTCTCAACAAATAAATAAAAAATGAGACCTCAACTTTGAGTCCTACTCGGAGCCAAATTAACCAAAAACAATGAATAGGTTCAATTATTTTGTTAAAGCTATATAAAATTGTTATACGTACAAAAAATACATGCATGCATATATACAGGGAGACAAGAAAAATAAGAAGGGCTTACCAAATGTTCCAAGGTACAAGTCCTTGTTTCCAGCAACCCTTCCTATTCTAGCTTGCCATCTTCCGTGCTGATGATGCCTGGCAAGAAAAGGAAAACAGTGTAGCAAATAAAAGGTAAAAGGGAAAGACACATGATGGACGATCTTCAATTTCTTTGATAGAGGATTCTCTAAATCATATAATCCTAAGCAATATTACACTTGGTAATGGCATGATAACCACATGCATAATAATGTTTGCCTATTATTGCCTATGATAACTGAAAAAGCCTGCAAAAAAAAAAAAAAGTAAACAATGGAAAACTATATCATTGAAGGTCGCTTTCTGCCATCACCTTGTCACTCCTCTGTACACAGAAGCTCCTCTTGAAAACCCACTACTTTTCCTGCCAAAATTTCAAAAAAAGCAATCAATCTTTAATTTCTTTCTGTCCTCATTTCCTTTTCCATTTCTTTAATTTAAAGATTAAGAAATTGGTAAGAATTAAAAGGAGGGGAAGAATTAAAACCTTCTTAAGTTAGCGACAAATTCTTGCCTGGTCATGTGCTTCATCTCTTCAAGCTCCTTCTCATAAGTGCTCAACTGCAAGCATTTAATAAAAAGATCACAGAGACATTAACTAAAATAAACTAATGGTGTTGAACCTTATCTGCAGAAGACTAAAACATAAGGTCACCCAGCAAACTTACAGGGAAATTTATGTGAGTTGTCGGTCCCCAATACTTCAAGGCAGCTAAATCGTATGCCCTTGCTGCTTTTTCTTCTTTATCATATCCACCTGATAATAATTTAAATAAATATCACTAACAAAAAGAATGAGGGAGAAAGAACATGCGCACTATCCAATATTGTTAAATCATTGCAAAAATTTAAAAAAAAAAAGGCAAAAAAATTGACGATAAAACAAGCAATTGGACATGAGAATTTCACCTACCAAGGTAAACTGCACAAGGTTGACACAGTGAAAGGATAAGCCACCCCCAAAAAAGTGCATGAAAACGCAACCGTTAGTATATTCTTTTGGACAAAGAAAAAGAAGAAAACTATCAATATGCTTGTTTTTTCTCCTACCTTGCCTTCCTTTCCTTGTTTGTCCTTCTTTTCTACAGCTATTGTCCCATAAATGGGCCTCATATCTTCCAGTCCATCTATGCCTAACACCATGAAAAAACGCTATGTAAATAAAAGTGTCCTCCATTATTCTACTCAAGAGAAATTGAGATTATTACCTTGTGACTCCTCTATACTGAGATGTTCGTTGTCCAAAAGTGTCAATAGATTTACGAGGAACTGATTCTCTTGCTATAGCTTTTCCAACAGGCCTTTTCCTATTATCAATCACTTGCAATGGAGAAACCGCTAACATTCCATTTTGTGAACTTGGACTTGGACTCATTGTCAATGCTAATGGCTGACTTGAACATTTGTCACTAGAAAATGGTGTCTGCCTTAACCATGACTTAAACCCAGAAACTGATGTGCCAGCTTCAAATGGTAAGTGATACACGCCATTGTTATGGCTATGGTTTGGATCACAGTGGTGAAGATTGTCAGTACTATGGATTACGGCTTGTGGATTGTCATTATAATGATGATAAGAATGGATTAAAGGTGGTGGGTTTTTGTGATTATTGTCTTCAGTAGTAGTGTCTATATCTCCATTGGCATTGAAGGTTGGTGCTACATTAACATTGATTCTATTTATGTGGCTTTGGGTTTGGTCTTCTTGGCAATAAACTTTGGTATCATCAGACGGAGAGCTTGAGTAGCAGCCCAAGAAATCTTCAAGCTTTGGACCTTCTTCACTTGCACTAGTTGCATCCATGCTGTTCTCATATCTCCATTCTACAAAATTACCATTAGAACCCCAAAAAACATAGTATAAAAAAGAGAAGTAGAACTAAAACCTTTCGTGATAGCAAAAGGAAAACCCTATCTTCAAGAAACAAAAAGAACAGTAAAGAAAGGAGGTTAAAGTAAAAAGGGCACCTTGAGCACCACTAGATGGTCGTCTAAAGGGATCAACAACATAAAGAGAGACATCAGAGCGCAAAGGCATAACAGAGAAATCGCGATGATGATTATGATGAGCTGAAAAACGTCCTTGTTGGCGTTCTTCTTCTTCTTCTCTACCAAACCCTTCATCAATTCTGAGGTGTGGACTCAGAGAAAACCCCAACCAATTACTCATATTATTATTACTATTGTCAAAACCTGAACACTCCCCCAGCGAGTATTAAAGCAGCGGCAGTAGTAGTAGTATTATGTATCTTCCGTAACTTGGGTTTTTTGGTCTTTGAGCTCAAACATGAAAGTTTTTAAAACGAAGCTGTCTCTCTCTCTCTCTCTCTCTCTTCCTGTCGTTATGTATTCTGAGTCCATGAATATGAATATATCTATCTGTTTTGCTAATGCTGCTGCTTTCGGTTCTGTGCCCTTTCTTTCAATTCTCACTCCCTTAGTCGTCTCTCTTTACCAGAGGGCCATGACTGCATCGTTTCATATTCATATAGTAGTACTATATTATACTAAACTACAATCATTATCCATCAACTATGTCCAAATTTTGATCAAACCCTTGGAGATTGGTGGGAATGGGATGCCGGTTTTCTTTGATTCGACCATTCAATGGCTACTGAGTCCACATGTGATTTTTATGCCGTTCTCAAAGGTTTAGATTTTGCACGCGATTTTATGATACTATAGTAACAAAGGCACCGTATTTCGGCTCAAAATTATGGCCTGCCTGCACAACTTGTCCCAATTTCACACTCTAAACGCTGCCCTACTTTCTGGGGGTACATTAAAAACAATACTCGCTACCTGTGATTTTGGTCATTTGAGTAGAAATCTCCGCTTGATGTAGCTTCAAATTACTAAAATGTACTTGAGTGCAATGATCTGGCATAAATTATTGGACCTGGGTACGGTTGGGAATGAGTTGGGCCATCAATTGGACCACTCCAATTGAAGTAGAAATTTTTGCTCGTCCTTCCCTACATTTCATGCCTCTCTCTCTTGGGCTTTTACTGTACTAGGCAATCAATAGACTTTTGGGGGACGGGGGAGTACGCAGTTCTTTCATCCTCTCCATTTCATAATTGTCGCCAACAAATTGTTAAAAGCAATCCTCACAAAATTTTTAGTTGTAATGCTCAAAAATTAGTGTAAATGTCACGATTTTAGTTATAGCTCTAATATCGAGTATCTGTCTTATATTGTAAAATTTGCTAGATTTTGAATCCTAACGGTTCATTCTCTTTAGATATTCAAGAGTAACAGAAAGAAAAAAAAGATATATATCGTAAGGTGCATTTGGGCCGAAATGGTTAGAAGGGAGAGATACTGTTGGAGAATGTGTCCAGTGGGCTGAGAATAAGAATTAGTTCAGCTCACTCATTTGGGCCCAAATTTGGTGGATGGAGATTCATCTAGGGACGGTAACAGGCAGAGATCCCCACGAAATTCTTATATCATGCTTTGAGTGACCACCACACGTGTGTGCATATATATTAAATGTGAATATAATAAATATTTTAACATTAACTAATAAATAATTTTGTTGATAAATATTTTAAATTTAAATAATGAATATTATTTATCATACGCGCATATATATATATTAAATGCAAATATAATGAATATTTTATAATCAATTAATAAACAATTATGAATGATGAACATTTTAAACTAAATAATGAGTGTTATTTTTATTTTCATGAGAACTATTTATTTGATATTAATGATACAAATGCTATTGGTAGTATGTATATCATATGACAAGTATCAAGTGTAAATGTGATGAATATTATTGATGCAATTATACATATAATGAACATTATATATCTGATTGATGAACATTATGTATTTAATTAATGAATATTTTGTTACTGTTGATATCCAGAACAATGTTAATCAATCATGAAACTTTATTAAATTCAAGCTTACATTAAAAAATTTAACTGATTATTTTCAAGTTGAAACATTTACTAATACAATTAGAATGATATTTGTAGAAAATACTAAATAAAAATTATAACTTTAATTAAATTAACTATGTTCTTAATTTGTGTGAAAATAAAAATAAGTCAATTTTGTTCTTAATTGAGGGAATGATAATAATAATAATAATAATAATAATAATAATAATAATAATAATAATTTTATGATTGTAATTAAAAAATTTTTAAAAAATGCACAAAAGGTATAAATATGTATATATAAAAGTAAAGAAAGGGAGGTGGTGCACGATAATATTGAGAGGGTAGTGTAATTAAGGTAAAGTCGCATTTTGGACCTTGAGATCATGATGTTACATGATTCACGATCTATAACATAATTTAACATACTCCACCCCATGCAAAAAAATGAAAAGACATCATAAAATAGTGTGCTTTTCTTTGATTATTTGAGTTAAAATTTACTAAAAATATATATATAAAGTAATTTTTTATTAATATTAAATTCGTGTAAATAAATATATTGGAACCTTTTTGAAATAAAACTCAAAAATCCTTTACCATAATTCCAATTCAACCTTGTTTCTACTCTACAGATACCCTCAAGCGAGCCTGATATCCAAGGAGCTATTCGTCATGTAGGAATACCAGCAGAAATTATCTTTACAATAATATATATCCCATTCTTACTTACATCTTGTTTGTTTTGAAAAAGAAAAAATAAGCACTTTTGGAGAAGTTTAATTTTTTAGAATATTTGATTAGAAGAAATTATAAAATTTTTTTAAAAAAACATATTTCTTTTGTACCATTTAACTCCTTAATAAAGAGATATAACTCACCAAAAGAAAATGCAATTCATTTAAAAAGTTAAGATATTGTCTAAAATACTTTATAACTATTTTTTAAAATAAATTTATTTAATATGATACAAAATATTTATATTAATAAATTAAAGAAAATATAGTATTTTACTCTTTTTTTTTATTGTTAATGAATATATCAAATATAAAATTGATATATATTCTAAAAATGTGCGAATCAAATACAAAAAAAATTCAAATCTCTCATTCGGAAGGAAGACCCCCTCCAGAAGCCTTCAAATTTGAAATTGGAATGCAATTCATTTAAAAAAGTTAAGATATTGTCTAAAATACTCCATTTGGTATAAAGTCACCGACTGGTGGGGACTCCGCTGGGTGATTCCAAACTCCTTAGGAGATCTCTTTTCTTAGTGGGAAGTCATGGTCATAGGAACTCTTCAAAAGAAATTTTGGATGATCATCTTCTTTGAGCTCTTTGGACTATATGGTTGGAAAGGAACGATTTAATTTTCAATGGTAAAGCAGTTAGCTCAGAACAGATATGCTTTCTCACCATTCACAGAGTTGCTATTTGGTTTAAAGCAGTCGGTGATGAGGATGTCCTGCTTAATCAAGAGCGTTTTCTTGCAGTCGATGCCATAAAAAAATCATATACCCACTCCTAAGACAAATAGATTACCCCTTCAGTGGCAACCTCCTTGTAATGATTCCTTGAAATGGAATGTAGACGGTTCAGCCCTTGGTAAGCCAGGTCCTGCCGGGATAGGTGGGTGTTTAGAGATGGTGCTGGGAATATAAGATGTATCTTTTTGGTTAATAGTGTTATACTCGAGTCCAATGAGGCAGAAGTTTGTGCAATTTGTAAAGCTTTACAGCTTACGATAGAAAACTCAACCTTAGTTCTCAATCACCTAATCTTCGAATCCGACTCCTTGATCGCACTTTCGTGGATTAACAAGCCCTCTGATTCAAGGCCTTGGAAGCTAAATGATCTCTTCTGCCAAATAGACAATCTTGACAGAAGGTAACAGTCTGGCTGATGCCCTTGCAAAACAAGTTAATTCTAGAACCACTAATCTTATCGCCTAGTTATGATCACTGCTCCTACTAAGCATTAACTTTGGGTTGGCTGGTTACAATTGCGGTTGATGGAGTTACCCTTATGTTTGGCTCCAGCTCTTTGATGTAATTCTACTTCTTGCACTCAGCTTTGGACGTCTGCTGAGTTGGACTACCTTTGATTTACCTGGTTTTTTCTAGTGTACTTTGATTATTAGTTATTATAGTCTGTCATTTCGCATTCGTCTGTTTGTTTAAGTATTAGATGAATGCTCACAATTTGTATCCGCAGTCACTGTATTCTTCCAGATACATCATGGTCTGTACATCTTCTGGAATGTTTGCAACTAGTTCTAGGTGGATTTTTTCATCATCTTAAGTTCTTTGTTTAAGATGATTTTCCCCCTTTTACCCTTTTATAAAATCGGTTATTTATAAAAAAAAACAGAAAATTCAATTTATCAGAAAATAATTTTTTAAAAAGAATTACTTTTTCGAAAAACTACCTTCTTAAAAAGTGAATCTGTTTCCACTAAAGAGACTTATATTAGAGCATAAAAGAGAAATAGGGTAGGATACAGGATACCCATGCGAGATCAGCAATTGCCATATAGAATAGGATACATCTTGGAGGATTCCAATCTCACCATTTTCTTTTTCAATATTGTAAAAAAGATATATTAATTAATTTTCCCTGATAATAAATTGGTAGTCTTTAAATATTTCTGCCTTCTTTAATGTAATTTGTTCAATTTTGAAGCTAAATTAATTTTTATTAAAAAAATGTTAAAGTTAATTGTGATACATCTCATATCATTGAAAATTACAAATTTTAATCTTCAATAATTTTTTTAAAAAATAACCATTGAGTGCATTTGAATGTTTTATTGCTAAAGATGACAGATAAGTCAGATTAGATGAGTTCATATGAAGTTATTTTCTATCGTATTTTTTTTTTTAGATTGCAAGTTGGATTGGACTATTGGATTAAAATACAAAAAAAAAAAAATTCAAATCTGTTTTTTAACTTTCGAGTTGGATAGAGTCCCGTTTAATTTTTAATATATTTAAAAAACAAAAATAATATTTTTATTTTAAATAAATTTTAATTATTTAAAATTTAAATTCGATTAACTCATGAATTGAATTAATTTTAAACGATTTAAATCTATTTATTTTTAAATAAATTTGATTCGGATCTTGAGGTGGATCAAGAATTGCTGCATCTAGTTACTACGTCAGGGGAATATCTTATGGGGATCCATAGGCAAAATTAGGAGTTAGGAGTTGAAAACAAAAAGTTGGCCATTCATGAAGGGTATCACGTTGCCATCTTCGTTATTTTTGTCATATAGCATTAGCCACCTCCTGTTACAGATGCATTTGGAGCGCTGCTACTTTCCATCCAACCCTACACAAAGGAACATGCGAATCCGTTGTTAACTTCCTTTGCCCATTCACCTTACCTTTTCTTTATATCTGGATCTCTCTCTCTCTCTCTCTCTCTCTCTCTCTATATATATATATATATTAGGTGATACCGATTCATTGCCAACAGAATCACAGAAAAAAAAAAGAAGAATTTTATCTTCTTTTTTATAAAAACAAAAACAAATTTATAAAAATTGGATCTAGATAGAGGATGATTTATATGTATAACTCTCATATATAAATATATTGTTTCACGATTAAATAATTAAACACTGTTTTAGTTAATACACCTTAAACGCTAACTGCGTTTCTCTTTTTTTTTTTTTTATTCTGAAAGTTTTTTCCTTTTTTTTCTAGGTTAGATTGAATGAAAAATTATATTTTGTTTCTATTTTGTTCTAATACTTATAAATTTATAACATTATAAATTTTTCTATATTTTTACAGATTTATATATTTTAACTTGTTTATGTTTTATTTACTGATAGTTTTTTATTATTTTATTCTTCTCTATATAAAATTATTGTTATCTCTTAAGAGACTAATTGTAAAGTGATTAATTAAATATTTGTATTGGACTGAATTCGTTTGAAGACATAAATATTAAGCTATAATGTGATGTATGCAGAACTACCAAACAAAGCCTATTTATCATTGTAAAAATTAAAACTATTACTGCCATTATGATTGTATTCTTCCTGTGAAAATCATCACTTTTCAAGCTACATCATATGTATTTGGAGTCAATTAAAAATTGTAATTTTATATGTTTAATTAATTAATGATATATTTACCAAAATGAGAATAATTTTCCTTCATTTGAAATTTTAAACCAAGAAATAATAATATGTTTATCTGCAAAAAAAAATAAAAATCATTGGGTAACAATTGAACAAAATCCTAAAAAAGCATTCAGTTAATGAATTAACTACATCAGTTAACTAAAAGTAAATTTTATATATTTTTATTATAAAAAATCTAAAACTATAGAATATGTATTATAAAATATATAGAGTATTATGCATAAATTTGTATGTAAAAGATATAAATATATATTTTACATATAGTTAGATGTAAAACGCGCGCGCGTGTGTGTATATATATATATAAGTTTGATTAATATTAAACAACGAAATGAAATTAAAAATAAAAAATTTTTTAAAATTAAAATCAAAATCAAAACTATTAAACTGATTAACCTAATTTTTTTATTAAATTTTAAGTAGTCTTCAAATTGAGATTGGATGTTTTTTTTTTACCCTCACCCCCTAAAACAAATAAAAGAAATTCTAACGTTATTCAGCAGAGCCTTATTATTGGTGTTGAGGACAAAATCTTGAGCAAATCCTTGTCTCAATCAGTCCATGAAATTAAGTTAAAATTTTTGAAGCCAATATATTAATATAATAAGTCCCCATTGTTGAATAATCGCATATTAATATTAACTCGTGACTTAATCAAACTTTCAAAAGATTTTGTGATTGGCCTTATGCACACTCATCTTTTGTATTTTTCGCTTTAATCAAGTTCCTATTTAGCAATGATCATTAAGTATATCACCTTGCAATGCGCCTTCTTTTTATTTTTATCATATATCGTAAAACCTCTCTAAATTGATATCTTAACAATTAATAATTTTTAAAATTTAATAAAATTTTAAAAACTCGACTATGTTTTATGTACATAAATTAATATTTTTATTATCTAATAATTAGTATAAAATACAAAAAAATACTAAGAGTATTAATTAGTAGAAATAATATTTCTTATAAAATCATTTATTTAAAGTAATTTATTTATTTCTATTTGTTTTAATATTAAATTGTATATGTCGTAATACTTTATATATTACAATATAGATAAAATTTAAAAGGTGAAGTAAAGAAATATATAAATAAATAGATTTAAAATAAATTTATTCATATCCCTTATATTTAATTTTGGCATACTGGCTAAAAAAAAAACTAAACATTTTCTAATTTTGACCAATTTTATCAAAATTAGTCAAAACTAATAAAATTTTGATAAAATTGGTCAATCATTTTAATTTTGATAAAATTAGCCAAAACTAATAAAATTTTAGCAAAATTAGCTAAAACTATAAAATTTTGTCAAATCTAGCCAAAATTCAAATTAATCAAAATAGGATGCTGCAACATATTTTTATAAAATCCTATTAACTCATTTTATAAAATACTATTAACTCACTTTATAAAAATATTTTTTAACTCATTTTTATTATTTTAGATCATTGAGTTAAAATATTTTATAAAAATCTTTTTTAATAAAAATACAGATTTTACTAATTTTTTTTATATAAAATTTTGGCAAATCTAGCCAAAATTTAAATTGATTAAAATAGAATGATGCAAATATTTTATAAAATACTGTTAACTCATTTTATAAAAATATTTTTAACTCATTGAATTAAAATATTTTATAAAAATATTTTTTAATAAAAATACTGATTTTACTAATTTTTTTATATAAAATTTTGGCAAATGTAGCCAAAATTCAAATTGATCAAAGTAGGATGATGCAATATATTTTATAAAATATTGTTAAAATACTGTTAACTCATTTTATAAAAATATTTTCTAATTCATTTTATTATTTTAACTCATTGAGTTAAAATATTTTGTAAAAATATTCTTTTTATACAAATACTGATTTTACTTTTTTTTTTTTTATAAAAATTCATGTCAGTTGATTTGTCACATCACGTGATATATCATTTTATCTTGATCAATTTAAGTTTTGTTTAGATTTGCCAAAATTTTATTAATTTTGGCTAATTTTATCAAAATTTTATTATTTTTGGGTATTTTTATCAAAATTAAAATAATTGACCAATTTTGTCAAAATTAGAAAAAGTTTAGCTTTTTTGAGCCAATAAGCCTTTAATTTTTAATTAAAAATATAAATCAACTTTATAACTATCTTTTCTTGAAAATATATATAAATTTATTGTAACTCACAATAATAAATAAAATAAGTAATAACTTGAATTTATATATACTTAGGTTTCTACAAATGAATAGCCTCTACTAATTAATAAAAATTTGACAACAAATCATATTAATTTAGAGAGGGTTTTACCGTAAATCAAATCGTTGTCTCTGTTGAATAAAGTTAGTAAGCAAAGTTAGCAACTTTGGAGATTTGAATTGTGATTTTCTCCATTGTACAAGATTCCACATGGCGTGCCTTTCCAAATTATAGGTAATCATATTTAATGGAAGAAAATATATTTCTCTATCCTTTGTATTTTATTTAATTGTCTTTTATTTTTACCTAATTCCTAACTAAATTAACCTAATTTTAGTTATTTTTGGAATCGTACTTATTGAGAGAATTTTATCATAAATGACATCTCAATTTGAATAGGATTAGTTCCATATTCGAAAAGATACGGAGATATTTGACTCAAAAACATAAAATTTAACCTAATTTCATTAATTTTTTTTTCTCTATGTCATTTTTAGAATGACGAAACACTCATGGTTGATTAGGAAATTACAGATGAAATTACGCAATAATTAAAACATAGGATATATGGTACATAGGATCCAATGTTACCAATGGGCTTTACAACACATAATTGCACAATCAGTCACATTCGTTCTCCTTTTTATGACGCTTAGAGTATTCTTCCTTCAAATTGACACATTAAACTATTGCATTCATTTCGGCAGTATTATTATATTACTGAATTCATCTTATTTAATACGAAAAAGATAGGTGTAGCAAGTGGCTTTATTTAGAGTAAAATCATATTTAGATAGCTATGTTTTTCTTTTTTAAATATAGACTTTGTTTAATAAAATATAAAAATGAATAAAACATTAAAAATATTTTATAAATAAAGTAAAGAAATTCTGTATTTAGAATGTGAAATCAAATATGAATTAATATGATTATTATTATCATCAAAATCGTGTTTAATTCATTTTAAATTTTTTTTTTGAAAATATAAAAAATATAACATTGAATTGAAAAAATAAAAAAAAAATAATGGAATGCTGCCTTAAATATAATATAGACGTAGCCCCTCCCTACACCTACACTGCCCTATTATTTAATATCATCTCATACCCATAGAGCAATGGCCAATTCTCTTTTGTTGGCCAATTCCTTTTAGTCAGTACACAAAAAAACTTGCATGATTGTTGGCTCCCATCATTATCGTTTCCACAGGTAAAAAAAGCTGGGTTAAACCCAAAAAAAAAAAAAAAATTGAGATCCGTAGCCATAAATTGACGAACATGGAACTTTTTAAACCTCAAATTCTTGTCATTTGCGACATTTATAAAACAAAAAAAAATCCCGAAAGCAGATATATGCCCACTTAGGATTATACAAAACTGTTTCTTTAGGATTTAGGGAGCACCCACTGAAGCAATGTTTTAAAAATCAGGATTAGTAAATTAGTTAATTAATTGATTTACGGGTAGATCAATCTAACTTAATTAGTTTAATGATAAATAAAATTTAATTAATATTATTAAAATAATTTTAAAAAATTTAAAATATGTAAATATATTTATAATACTTAAAAATATAAAAAATATTTTAAAAATTAAATTGAATCTAAATAATCTGATCATTGATTTGATTTTTTATTTTTTCAATTCGACTTTATCTTGAAAATGCTACTTTGAAGTAAATAATATGGTAACACAAAGCATTAACCATATTAGAAGGAACCTTACTATTAGCATTTAGGAGTTAATTTTTTCATAAAAAAATTAATATTATGAACTATATAATGATAATTGCAAAAAATAAAATATGAAACTTCTTGCCATTAATTTCTCACAATCAACTACGCCTAATTAACTTTTTACGAGTTAATTTCTTAAGGCACAAATGAACTATAAAAATGTGTTTTTAAATTGATGGGTTGATAAATTGGTTTACAGACATGCCATCCAAATTGCCCGTAATTGCATATTTGTAATTTTAAGTGATACTGGATTTGTTATAGAATTGTAAAATTTGTGTTTTTTAATTATATATATATATATAATGTGCATTGTACCTGATTTTTTGTCTTATTTTATTTATTATTATATTTTTTACAAAAATTAAATTAATTATTCGAAATAATAAATATAATAAATTAGTTTAACATATATTTGAGATTATTATAATATTAAACTTGTCATTTTAATTATATGAAAAATGAATGATTAATCCTTGGTCAAATTTATTTAAAATCCTTTATGATAACATGAAATATTTAGAAAAATAATTAATAATAATATAATAAAAAAATTAATAAAAATAATTTTTAATAATCTTTATAAGATTGAATAAAGGCAATAAAAAATCACTAAAACATAAAAATATACTTAAAAATAAATATAGTATTACTTTATAAGTTAAAAAGTAACCACAATGATTTTAACAATTATTTAAAATACGTGTATATAATTTGATGTAAATGAAAATATTGTTTTATATTTATTTTTTATATTGACATTATTATTTATCTGTTTGATTGTTAATGGGCAAATTGAAAGCACATGTGTAGTTATTTTATTAAAATAAATAAAAAATCATGTATATATTTTTTATTTATTAATAAGTAGTGTTGACTCTCATGATCCGCTCTTTTCAAGTGTATGCAACTTTGTTAAAATACTATTAACTCCTTTATATTCACTCTTTTTATTTTTTATTTTTTTTATTATAATCTTTTTAAAATTTAGCTAACGCATAAAATATCTAAATTAATCTTTAAATTAAAAGTATTTTGATCAATTCAAAAGTTTTACCTATCTATATATATCCCACCATATACACGCATATATGCATGAGGAAGTGGTAGTTTTCTTCTTTTCCACCAAGGAGGTTAGATGTCACAGTGACCCCAAACAAACCACCAGAGAAGAAAACATTCTCTTTCTTTCTCTCTTTTCTATTTCAATACTACACACCTGCGGACAGAAAGAAAGACCCAAGAGAAGGAAAGGTAATGATGCTGGCTACTACTATGACACACGAGTCAATAAAAAAAGAAGGTAATAAGCCTAGGGATTCCAATACCATGACTAAAAATATGCCTACCTATAAGGGAGCATGGACACCAGAAGAAGACAGAAAATTGGCTGAGGTTGTTGCAGTCGGGCTAATTTTCTAAGTAATGTAAAAAAAAAAAAAAATTAAGAAAATGGTGTTAATTAAAAAATATTTATTAAAATAAGGCAAATTAGAAAATATTTTGCGATTTGGGGTGGTCAAACAGTTGCGTCCGCCGGTTTAACTGGCGGACGTTACTGTTGACGATATTTTTTTTTTTGAATTTTAAATTCTTTGTCTGCCAGAATAACTGGCGGACAAAGAATTTTTTAATTTTTTTGGCAGGCATGCAACAGCCTACGTCCGCCGTAGGCAGCAACAGAGAATCTCTGCAGTTCGTCCGCCAGTTATAACCCCCCCCCCCCCCGGGCAACCAACCCTCAACTCTCTCTCTCTCTCTTTTTCATCTGCTCTCTCTCTCTTTTTCGTCTGCTCTCTCTCATCTGCTCCCTCGCCTCTTGTGATATTCAGGTAAAAATTATTTTATATTTTATATTTTATTTTTTAATATTAAATAATAAAATATGATAATAATTATATTTTTTATATAATATGCAGG
>CATIWR010264859.1:0-37133 GCA_949677035.1 Omphalea diandra | reverse complement strand
TGCTAATATATATATATATATATATATATATATATATATATATATATATATATATATATATATATATTATTGGAGTACAAATATTTATCTTAATCAATTGGTTCCAAACATCAAATTTATCATCAAACATCTTAATTATAGAATTCTATGCAAATCCACTAAGACCATAAAATAAATCCTTGCATTCACCAAAAGTTTTATTTAATGTCTATATCCTATGTTTAATATTTGTTTTTGAATGGTTGAGCTAAATGTATTCCTCAGCACCTATAATATATTGTCAAATTCATAGTACTCCAAGTTCCATTTGATCGATTTCCCCTACGATCTTCATGCAACATAACATTTATGAACACATCATCCATTTCATTGGGTTTAAACCATATTATCACCACCTGCACTAGTACTCGCACCATTTGAAAGTTTTTCTCCTTAATATTTTGAATCTGTACAACTTAAACTTTTTAATCTATAATAAATTACAAATTCTTTTATATATTTGTCATCAAATATATTTAAACAAGTATAAAAAAATCTCAATATATAATAATAAACATACCAAATAAAATTAAAGAAATAACCAAATGCATAATTTAAAAGTTCTGAATTACAAATGTTACATAATGTCAATAGTCAACTTACAAAGATGATTAATAGTCAATCCATATATATTGTGCTATGTTATTTCTTATCATTTCTCCTAACTTAGAATCAACCTCTATGGCTACTCCATCCCTAACTACAAAATTACTATCTTCTACTTGTTGAAGTTTCATATCAACTGTAGCAATTAATTTTTTATAAGGATCCACACCTATTAAAAAGCTATGAAGTATAAAGCATGCCAATATAATTTCATTTGTGGTTTCAAATGAATAATGAAGTTCAATGCCACTAGCTATAATTAGAAATCTTTCTTCATAACCCCAAAAGCTATCTCAATGACATTGCGAAGTGAAGCATATCGATGATTGAATAATTCTTTGGCATTCTCTAATCACATCTAGAGTACTCTGTTAAGTGATAACGAACACCTCTATATAGTGGTAGTATCCTATTCCATAAAGGGAATTATGCATTCGCTAGATAAAATTTTCCCATTAAAAAGATAAATAAATTAATGCATTTATGTAACATACATACCAAAAGTAAATTCTTATTTATTTACACTTACCCTGGGAAAGTATAAGTTTATCTTCCCTACTTAATGCATTTTTAAGGATTCTGAAATCGGATTCAGTTTCTTCCCGACTAGGCAACACATAAGTGAATTTCATATCAAAATCATAAACAACTAAGACATTTTGTGTTGGCCATTCTTTTCTTCTTCGAAATTTAGAAGCTTGCTCCCTTGGTACTTTGACACGAATATATGTCTCACCTATAACACCAACACAATCTTGTATGTATAAATGAATTAATCTATATATGTATATATATTACATTAGAAGAATATATGTAATTTCTTATCACTTATGTATATCTTACCTTGAAATAAGGATAAAATCTATTACTATTCAAAATTTGAAGATGAACTTTAGCTCTATTAGGTTGTTTAAGGAATGCACTTTAGCCTTTAAAATATTATGAAAATGGCGACTAATTATCTCCCCAAAGTGTTGGAAGTAAAAGCCTAATGCTCGATTATGAAAATTTTGCCCTAAAACATGTTGAAATTTGGCTACTTGCTCTTTAACTGTTGTACATCTATAATCTTTCAAAGTGCCAGTTCTTCTTGTCACACAATAAGGCAAAGGCATTAGGGTTCATACGTATAATTTTTCAACAAACTATCTCATGTCTTGTAGCCATTAATTTTTGTTGAGTTATGTCTCTTTGAGCAACAATATTCCTTAGGGGGCTATTTCACAACTAAACCTTGTATGTTTAATAAGTGTACAAGATGCACAATATAACAAAATAATTATACAATAGCTTGAATTCTATGATGTTGCCAATTACTCATTGTATGGCACTAGAAGCATCAATATCTACTAATATGTCTTAATCAACGTTTTTTATATTTTTTTGTAAGTGATTATCTCCATTATTTTCCCTATCCATCTATAGTCAAAAAATTTCTCAAATATACATGAATTAGATTGCAAAATAAAAAGTAGAAAAAATATTATAATAAAAAAGAAATATAAACAAATTGATGTCATAGATTAAGCAAAATCAAATCAATATCAAGCATGCAATTTATATATCACAAAAAAATAAATTAATAGTTAGTAGGATGGTGACACTTGGTATGTTTAAAATTTTTTTGTGATAAGTTAAATTTCTTAAAGCTAATGTTTAATAAAAGTTAAAATTGTATAAAAAAAATTGGTGTCTTTAAGCATTTGGTGTCTTTCTACTT
This sequence comes from Omphalea diandra, assembly GCA_949677035.1. Lineage (NCBI taxonomy): Eukaryota > Viridiplantae > Streptophyta > Magnoliopsida > Malpighiales > Euphorbiaceae > Omphalea > Omphalea diandra. The sequence continues at coordinate 34,768 of CATIWR010264859.1, read as the reverse complement.
ACATTTTTTTTTGTTTGTCCTAGTGGAAAGTTTTACATGTTGGAATTTTGTACTATATAAACACATTTTTCTTGTTTCATAAATTATTGACCAATTATTTTACCTATTCTATGGCCTCTGCAATTGTCATTGTTAGTATTTGGGAGGGATACAAGCTAAATTATCATCCATTATTTTCCTTTTTCATTACTCAAATGTTAACCTTGATTTCTAATTGTGAGTAGATTGATGATTTAGTTATAAAATGATTTGTGGCTATCTCCTTATTCCCTCATTATTGATGATTTGGTTATAAAATGATTTGTAGTTGTCTCCTTATTCCTTCATTCTCATAAAGTTGGTTCATTATGCATCCTACACGACACATAAGAAAATGATGTCTCCAATTCTCATTGATCAAAGAAAGAAAAAAGAACTGGGAACATATTTATATAACTGGTAGTACCTCTATCGATAGTGTAAAAGGACAACAACAGTTTTTTCACAGACAATCATTCAAGTTAGGAGAATACTGCAAAGGAACAATATAAAATTTGGACTTTGGAAATTTTTTTTAACACTAATGCATAAACTTCTACTTTTAGCTACATTTTCAAGAAATTCACTTGTCCATATATGCATATGTGATGTTGGAGGCATTTAGAAGTAGCTTAATGAGATTATTTTTTTAATCAAATTTGATTAACTTATCAAATTTGAATAATTCTATATGTTAAAGTTTAAATAATTATGAATTAATAAATTTTCTCCTGAATAATACAAAGTGCAATTCATCTAAAAAATCTCTAATTCCATATCGATCTAATGTAAAAAAAAAAAACCATTGAATTGTCATATTTACAAGCCACCAAAAGGGGCCTTTTTCACTTTCAAATAGTTGCAACAAACCTATTAAGGAACCATCGATACGAGATCTTGGAAGAAATCACAAGACTTAAAAATCAATTTAAAAACAAAAAAATGAAAAACAATACAAAAGAGATTTGAAAAATAGAGAAAACACCCATAGTTAATTAGCAATGAAAATCCAATAATCATACAATCATATAAGAGGAAATGTTAAACATTTAAGAGAGGGTAAACACAACAAGATTATTTAAAAGAAATTAAAAAAAATTATAAAAAAAAAACTTACTTTTTAACTTTATAGATCTAGCTTCAAATAAATGACACTTTGTTTTGAAGAAATTGATGTAGCTAAATTATGGAGCTAATAGGATGTTTTGAGACATTTAAGCACCCTTCCTTTCGAGTCACCCTTCAATGTGTACACATTTGAGTTCTCTGGACGGTATAATTCTTGAAAGTGGAGTTACACATTTAAGTTCTCTCGACGGTATAGTTCTTGAAAGTGGAGTTAGTAGGAGTGGAATTGGATGAGGAAAAATTGGAGTCGGATGATGGATGTGGATGTCATGTAAAAGGAGAAGAAAATTGTGTATTGATAAGAAGGTGAACTGCTTATGGAATCTATATTGAAGATGTGGAATTTGAGAAAAATAGAGGGTATCAAAGAAAAGCCAATAGACAGTTTAATGGAAATGATGTATTAGGATTGTTCTTTAGGTGTTTTTTTTTTTATTTATGATTGTAAGAGATGGACGGTGTTTGTTTTGCAAATGATTATAGGTAGAATTGTAATTTTATAAAAAAAACCTCAATATCCAATATTTTCTCAAAAGCAGGAAAAAAATTTCCTTCCTCCCTTGTTTTTCACTCATTTTTTACTTCTCCTTTTATTTTTCTCCCTCTGAAACATAGTATTAAAATTCAATAAGATCAATAAAAATAAAAAATTATAATGTAAAAATCATTAAAAATATTCAAATAAGTTTCATAATATAAGATGCTAAAATGTTCACATCGACACTACATAAATATTTTCTAAAATTAAAAAGGGAAAGTGCAGGTGTAGCAAGGAGCTACAATTGTACATGTGTAACGAGAAGCTATAACTACACATGTGTAGCATCCAAGCCATGTTTGGTAGCTTGGATGCTATAGTATTATATACAAAATTTATTCAAATATGGATAGAAAGAAAACAAATGAACAAATTTTATATCTAGAATGAAAAAATTCTTTATCCAAATTTGAGATATAGAATTTATTCAAACAATATACAAAAAATGAACAAAAAAATAACTAAATTTTATAGTGAACAAATTTCATATCTAAAATATAAAGTACACGATATAGTATGATGATTGTTGTCATCAGGACTGTGTTTGGCTCATTTCTAATTTTTTTTTTTTTGCAGATACAAAAAGCAAACTAAAGAGATACAAAATTTAATAAAAAAGATACAAAAACTGAATATGAAATTATTGTATCTGATGCTGAAGAAAAGAATGCAAACACCTCCTTGAGAGCGTTAGCACTGTAGTTATTGCTCCTCTCTACGCCTGTCACCGCTCAATTAAAAATGTCACTTCAAAATTTATTAGTTTTCTCTTCTCTTAGTTCCAAAATGTCTCGCTAGCTCTCTCTCTCTCTCTCTCTCTTTTCTGACTCCCACGTAACCCAGGTCAAATCTCTCACTCCTTTCTTTGCTTTCTTCTCCTTTGTTTCTTTGTTGAATAATGTGTCAAATAAAAATATTCATTATTGGCTAAATTATTTGGAGGAATCAAATTGTGGTAAAGTTGAACAATACTTATATGGGTGGAGGTGGATCTTGAATTTAAAGCAGTTTTCTTCAAATTAATTCTAGAAAGACTACCTTTTGTTTTTAGATTAAGCAATACTATAAATATTACTCATTAATATGAACTAGGTCCATTTATTTGTAAGAACCAATTTGGGCCAAATCTATTCAACAAGTCATAAGCCAACTCGGTCTAGATTAAGATATCGACTTATAGACTAGTGTTGGCTCAACACCAATACATGACTCTTCAACCCATCCCTTATCATCATCATCATAAGCTACAAGGGATAAGCATTCCTATCTAAACATTCCACCCGAGTCACCATATAAAGGGCCTCAACCAAATATTTCATTAATTCTATCTTTTATACTCTTACTCTGACTCTCAAATAGCAGTCTCTGACTTAAGTATCAGAGTGAACTTCCAGCATAAGGCTAGACTTCTTATTTTGTAGCCCACTGAGTTAATCATATTTACTTCCCATTTAGTGGTTGAGAGGGATCTCGAATGACCATCAGGGAAAACAATAGTAAATCAACAGAGGAGTTTGGCTAAGAAATAGGGTAATAGCAAGGTGACCACTAAAGACAAAGGATGAAGAGTAGGGGACTAGCACATTGAAGATATAAGTCAAGACGAAGGGATATTCTAGTGTACTATAGTATTACAAGTATTAACTATGCATAAAATTAATACTTAATATGCAAACTGTAATTATTCATGACAAGTATAGTGCTAAAATGAAATGCATTTTCATAATGAAAGCAATCTTTATCAAATATTTCTTTAAGCTAAATAAAATATAACAAGTTTTTCTCCATGTGCACACTATTTGTTGTGATGTCTTTGAGATTTAAATAGTCTTATGTCTCTAACTACCCACAACCAGGCCTCAAAGTCAGCATCTTGCCAAAATAAAAGTCTCAATAAGGAAAATATGATAGCCCATGTAGCCTCCACCTTATCCAAAAATGTTAAGTCAAGGATCCCTCTATAAAGACAAGTAGGAAACCCATTGTCTTGTACGCAACCATAAATTGTAAAAAGTGCTAGATGTTAAGACATGGATAATCACACACCCCATCTTGAGTGTAACTCCAATCAGCCTCTACCACCGGCAGGTCCAACGAATACTGAAATTAGATATGTAGAATAACCATTCAGTCCATTCATCCCTAATGGAAGCAGGTCTGGACAATTGACAATACGAATGATGTTATGAGAAATATCACCTCATATCCATAGTGGGATGCCTCAACAAGCCAAGCTTCTCCTACAACCAAATCTTAAAAAAAAAAAAAAAAAGGAAATAAAAATAGAGAAAAATTTATAAAAAATTATAAAAAAAACTTATAAAAAAGAAAGAGAAGAAAAAAAGAAAAAAAGCTCGTTAGGTTCAAAATCCAAAGGGGCGACCTAAGCAAAAATGAGTAGCCCATTTCATTGAAAATCCACAAGGGCAGTTCAAACAAAAGTCAAGGAAAAAAATAATAAATAATAAAAGGTTGTAGAGGGTTCACACTTGAAAAAGTAATAAGCTCCTCATAAAACACTCGTTGACACCTATAGTTATCCTGTTCAAACTCACAATAGTCTTACTAAGGATCAAAGGGATTAGAGTTTTACCTAACTAGATCTCTTCAATGGGTAGGACCTAAAGGTCATTCTCTCTATCATCTCTATGAAATGGATACTCACCCATCAAGATAGGTGCTAAAATGCGAGCATGGGTGGAATTCACCAATTAAGATGGTTGTCAGAATGTGGCATAAGTGGCCCTAGCACAATCCCTCGAGGGATATAAAGTGAGTAAAGGAGATGACAATATCTTATCCTCTACTAAAGTATACAGGGGAACCTCATTATAGGGCAAGTCCAACATTCCATCATCTTTCAAACATGTGAGTGATCTAGTGTGGCAACACCATTCAGTTAGTGTTATTGAAGTGACAATTAAGAATGGCACCAAACTTCTCAAAACGAGGATAGATCTCTATGTCAGCAAAATGGAGTAAATGGATCTTAATAATCAAAGTCGTCCATAGTAACTCGATATCAAGTTCGATGGATGAGAGATAATGAAGGGTTCTAAAACTCGCTTAAGGAAGACTGAACCAATATGGGACAAAGAGAAATTTCAAAAATGCTCTAGCCATATTAGAAAATAAAAACATAGCATATGAAATGCACAAAAATCAAGAAAAATGGATTTAAAAAGGAGAAAGAAGGTGAATAGTGCTTAACAGTTATGAACAGTAAATTTGGTTGTACAAACTTTTCTAATCATTTGTATAGACAACTTCCTGGTTTATACAAACCACCCTAAATTGAAACAGCATAAAAAATGTCCTTGCCATTTTTTCATGTCAAGTTTGATTTGAACCTACTTAAAAAAGCATATATATATATATATATATATATATATATAAGATAAAGAAATTTAGCCCATCATCCACACAACATATACATAAATTGTCAGAAGGCAATAATGATATCTATTACAACTAAACTGATCAGTTTAACAAAATTATTGCATTCAGGCTTAAAATTCCCTAAGTATCCAACAAAAAGTGGCAAAACACACCTAAGAACTATATTAAAATTTAATAAACATATCAAAGTTCCTATAAACTACTATAGCTAAGAAGGGAAAAAGTAAGCAGTCGGGGGGCAGATGCTACTGGATTAGTCCTCTTCCTCTTCCTTAAACACCTTGTGACAAGTAAGTTTAAACAGGCTTAAAGCTCTGTTAGCTTAGTATGTATCTTTCAAAGCTTCTTATCATTCTATTGGATCTCCTCCTACAGTAAACGTAGGGTTAGGGTGGTTAGCCATCCATATTGACTACAATATTTATATGCCTTAAATCTTCATCATCATGAAAAGAGGTTGACTAGCTAACTAATTTGATCATCTTCTTTTCCACTTAATTTTGGTGGATATATGTCCAAATAGAGGAGGGCTTATTGCCCTAGTATCTTATTTCTCTTTCTTTTTTCCATATGTTAATTGATGAGTTAAGGAGTGGCCTTTTAGGCCTTTTTATTGTATTTTCATCTTTTTATGGCATCCTAGCCTTTCCATGGCTAGAGATGTATTGAATGATTCCTTAATATGAAGAGCTCTTTTAAAGTACTTTAAGTGAAAATTTGAGGTTTGATGGTCCTTATGTTCACGCATATGATTCTCACCTAAGAGCTACTAACCTCCATATGCTACACATTTGATTCATGTTTTGTTTGCTAATGTTGTTCAATGTCATTCTCATATTCATGATTTATGTTTAGTTTAGTATCTTTTATTTTATTTAATATGCCAATTAATGAACATAGATAATAACTTAGGCTCCCTAATTTGGTCTTTAACATAACAACATGCATGCGACACTATAGATATAGTAGGTTAGATTCTTCATTTCTTAAAGATGGGGTAGCAACATTTAACTTGGGTTACTTACTTCTTAGGGTTTTTAGAGGCCATTTTGGGTTATATTTTGCTTATGTTTTAAGATTAATATGTGCTTTATTTTATAGTTTATAATCCCCTTTGATGCATAGTTATGATTTGTTTAATTCATTGTATACACACCCTCTATTATACTTGCATATGTACCCTCCATCCCATGGTGAATGTTTGTAATATGTTGATGATATGAATGACTGGAGACATATTAGATGAATATTTTAGGGTTGACTAATATGGACTAATTGAATAATATGGATAAAATTATAATTATAAATCAAAGATAACTCAAAGGTTGAATCTCTAAATTCTAGCAGTTTTAGGGTGTCTAATATCTTTTTCATGTTGTACCTAATTCTTGAACTTGATCTTTGATAGGGAGAATATGATTGGGCCTTTTATTTGACCTATTAGGCTCAAAATTCATCCTCCCCTAAAATTTTATCTCAACTAAAGTTGGGTGGCGATTTTGTTCAAATTTAAGGGTTATGCCAAACTATTATCTTGCTTTGATCCTCTATTGACCATTTAATTTTCCATAAGAGTTTTAAGCATCGTGAAGCCTTTCTAAACATCCCTTGATGAACCTAAATGCATGCCATGAAATGGGGTTGTACCAATGTATGACCTTTGCCCTCTTGATCTCCCAATGAATGATAAAAGGTTAATAGTTACAAACAAAATTTCACTTATTCGAGCATAATCATAAAATTGAGGCACTCACAAATACAATAACCTTATAACCACCCAAATGTCTTAGGCCCTAAAAATACCCCCATCAATTGTCACTTTGCAATTACTTAGAAGAATTTACCCTGGTATTGTGAAAACTTAAGTAAACATTCGCACAAAATTGAGAGCAAGCAGTTGTGCCATAAGCAACCTCAACAGCCCCAGCTCAAAACCAAAGCTCCCCCTTACTTACTGTAGCTTGTCCGATACTAGTATAAGATAAGGTTAGCTTAATGCTCAAAAGTGTTTTATGATGTTGAAAAATCCTCCTATAGACTCATTGAAAGCCGAACTATTTACTTGGACAATCTATTCTTATATGATAAAGCCCTCTAAAAAAAGATAATGGAGTTAATTAGATAGGCACAAAGTGAAAAACACTTTGCCCTTGACTATGATGCTTACAAATGATAACCCTTTATCACATGAGATAAGAAATAAACCCATGCCCAAAAAGTTCAAACTGCCCCACATTAATGGTTATAATCGTTCAATAGATATAAGGAGTCACTTATTTGAATTTCAGTTTAAGCTCGAGCTGCACAATTGCTCGAATGTTTTGTTATGCAAGTTTTTTCCCTCCACCCTGGAAGGAGTAGCTCATGAGTGCTAATAAGACCTAGCCCATGTTGGTTTGGAATTTCACACAATTGTCCCAGCTATTTGTAACTTGGTTCATTTCTACCATGCCACAAGTTAAGATCTACTTTGACCTACATGAGGTCATCAAATAATAAAAGGTTTTAATCGGTATAACATGAAGCTCAACTCAAAGAAATTCACCTTCAGAGTCCAAGTAAGGAAGTTCTTAGGATTCATGATCTCCCAAATGGGCATCTAATCAAGATCCATGTAATTCTTAATATGCGGCCTCCCAAATCCATTGATGAATTCCAAAAACTCAATAAGAGAACCACTTCCTTGGAAAGGTTCATTTCATGTTCAGCTCACTGTTATCTGTCATTCTTTAAAATGTTGAGAAATCTTAAAAATTTCTTATGAATTGATGAGTACCAAAAAGCCTTTGAGAAATTGAAAGTTTTTCCTCAGCTCGCCCCCTCTACTCAGTTGCCCTAAGTAAGATGAGACCTTGGCTACCATTAAAGAAATAATTACTTTAGTGCTGATAGAGAAGAGTACAAATGCCAATCTATTAGTGTTGAAAGGAGTTAACCTAAAATACCCCATACTTAAAGGTCTTGCACATCACAACCATGAGGTGAAAATTTAACCAAACAATTTTGATTAGTTAATTAGCCAATAGAAATCAAATTTGCAATTAATATTCAATAGGTAAAGGGTTTTGGTTGATTTATTTGGCAAATAAATAGTACTAACTTCTTGAATTGGTAGTTTTCTTCCATTTGCAATGGTAATGGATTGATTTAAAGAATAAGGTTTCATATCAACAAAAGTATGTTTTGGGTTAGTCATACGGTTAAAAGCGGTTGAATCAAGAAACTATGGAGTAGATTTAATTCTTTTACTTGATAACCGACAATAAAATAAGTAGAAGAAATAACTCTTGAAAGAGTTGATTGCACCGAGTCTCAAATCATGTTTTGGATAGCTTGTGGTGTGAGTAAGGTGCCATTTTTGTTTTCTGTCTCTTAATCACAATTCATAGTAATAAAGATTGATTGACTTTGTTTATTCTTCAAAAATATACACTCTAAAATAATATGGCCTAACTTTTTGCAATAGTTGCATATATTTCTCTTTCAACAATGAGATTGCACATGTTCAAGTTCATTGCAATGTATGCGCCAAATATTTTATTTATTTTTCATTACATTGTTTTGATTGAAATTTTCCATGTGAAGTAATAAATATGATGTCAATGAAATTGGATCTTGTGTCTAGCTGAGATTGTGTCTTCATCTGCATCTCATCACGAATAAGTTCTCCTAATACATAATCCATATTTAGGTTACTACAATTGGTTAATGTGCCCCTACCAGTCTCAAATTTTGGTTGAAGTTTCATTAAAAATTGTATCACTCTTTTATGGTATCTCTCTTTCTGAACTTTATCCACAACTTCAACATTTCAATGTTAAAAGTTGTGAATATCTTTATCCTATGGGTTGATTTTTGCTATTTCATATTCAAGTTTAAATCATCATGATTGGTCTACCTGAGAATAAATTCCTCTACGATGATTCCATATATAAGTAGCAGTTTTGAAAGAATGAAGACTCAATGCAATATTAGGTTCAATTGAATTTAATACCCAAGTAATAACTTGTGCATTCTCTGTTTTCCATTTGTCTGTCGCCTCCACATTCGCATCACATTCTTCTTTTTTTAGATCTATAAAAAATTTCAAATAATCTTTTTTTTCTAAACATCCAAAATATAATGTCTAAAGCGCAAAATTTATGCCATTAAACTTGATTGCTATGGTGTCAAATTTTTTTACATCCATATTGATAATTGAACAAATCTTCAAAAGGATAGTCATAAAACAAAGAAAAAGATTCTCAAAAGAATGTAAACACAAAATTTAGAAGGACTCCTCAATGCTTTGATATTATAATAATATTTCTAAGAGAAGAATAACCTATATTTTTTGTGTATATTACTCAAGTATGCAAATCTCTTTATGTATATAATGACCTATATATGGTAAACCTAATTATTCAAGGAGAAATAGAAAAGAAATACATGAATTAGAAAAAAAAAAATAGTGCAATAGTAGATGGATTTTTTTTTCTCTATTTTAGGTAATATCTTCTTTGTTTGACAAATAATTATTAGACGAAATTGGATTAAGGGTTTGTGATTTAAAATTAATTATTGTATTTGTTAGTAGATAATTTTTTGCGAAGTAGATTTAAGTTGAACATATTAGAGTTTTGTTTTGTGTAACAATGATTATTTAAAGAGTTGAACAAGAATAAATCAATGACTATGAATGGCAATGATCAAGAGGAGTTTCAATAAAAAAATAAATAAATAAAATTCATTTGGCTTTATCCCTAATATAAAATATCATGTGTTGAATAAGATTAAACCTATTAATCTATAAAAGAAATTAGAAAAATTTTATGTGTTAAAATCACTCACAAATTAATTATATTTAAAGAAAGAATTATACCAACTAAAGATAAATGGAAGCGTGAATATTGGAGATCATCATAATATATTCACTAAATTAATTGTCCAATTGAGTAGCTTGGATATGAATATTAAAGAAGGATTTATTGCTTTTATATTCTCCCCTGCTATCTTATGAAGCTTTGGTAATAGTATTGATAGTTGGCGAAATGATATTGATTATAAAGGACGTTACTATAGCTATTTTATAGTATGGGAAATTCTACAAATCGAAGAATAGCAATGAAAGTGAAGGGGTAATTAACTCCCATGATCATTGAATTTTATTATCATCACTAAAGATTAATTTTGAATCACTAAACTTTTGTTTTATTTTATTATGGTTTATTAGCTAAATTTTTTTAATGATTTTTTTACTCTAAATTGATTTTTTGCTTTGAATTTTTCATCATAACTCATAAAAATAGAAATTCAAAATTGTCTTATAAATAAAAATCCAAAATAATTTATGAATGAAATAAAAATCATAAGAAAAATAGGCCAATAAATTACAAGAGAATAAAAATTAAAGTTTAGTGATTTAATTGAACACAATTAATTTTTAGCGACCACATTAAAATGTTAATTATAATTTAGTGATTATTGAGACAAATCATCCAAAATAGAGCTTTGTTGCGAGTTTTAATTGTGATATAAGTAACTCATGTGAAAATTATTATAAAAGAAAGTATATTAGACACAAGACCATGAGTGGATAATGCAAAGAGTGAATATTATTATTGTTATGAAATAGAATATATTCAATACACTTACAAGAAGATGTAGGTAGGGAGACCTTACGTTTTGCAAATAATTGAAAAAAATCTTGAAAATAATGAAATTGCTACAATGATAATTAAAAATGATAAAAATAGTGAGTATGAATATGAAGCCCTAAATACTAGCATGATCAATAATAAGAAAGAGGCAAAGAATCTATTATGTGATGGGTGATTAATGATCTCTACTGGTTGATTTCATATTTATTCAAAAATGAAATATTTTGATTTGTTTAAAGAAAAGAAAGGAGATGTCATCATTTTAGCCAATAGTATGGGGAATAATGTTGAAGATATTAGTGCATTGAAGATTGAAATGCATAATGGTAAAGCTAAGATTTTGAGTGATGTAAATATACTCTCAAATTTAGAAGAAAATTTTTTTTTTTTTCAGATAGATTAGATTCATTTTGTTATAGGTGTTTGCTTGAAGGCGGAGTCACGAGAGTTAACTGTGGTATTCTTATAATCATGAAGAGTAAGAGACTTGAATTGAGAAATTTTTATAGATTAACTGATAGCACAATAAATAAAGATAATTGTATTGAAGCAGTTGATAAGATTTACAATAAATAGTTCAAAAAAAATATTTAAGTAAATGTTAACTTTGCGAAAGTTTTAGAGGTGGAGATTTACTCTAAATCAAGTTCAAAAGGGAAATCAAATACACGTCTGGACTTTCTGCTCCATAATCTAATGCATTATCTTTCAAAAAAACAAAAAATCTAATGCACTTTTCTGCCACTGTCCTTCAAAAGCAAACCACGTGACACTTGCTGTGACTGATTAGACTTTAGGGTGATTTTTTATTTGAGAAATTTTGATTAAAAAATTGCATAAAATTCATGAAAGTAGGTATAGAAGCTAATATTAACCCATTTATATGCACAAAAGAATCAGCAATGTCGAAGAAAGCGATGATAAGGGATCCACATTATATTTACGAGTATCAGCAAATGTTTCTGCCCAACCCAACACCAACACCAACAGACATGTCAATCGTCTCCTCCAAAACGAATTCACCATCTGTAACAAACCATGTCCTGTCACAATTTAGTCCGTTACTAACTAATTGTGTCTTTTTTTTTTCTCTTTTTCCCTTACCCAAAATGATTATCATTCGAATTTGTTTCATTTTTTCAATTAACAAATCCTAGCGGCAATCGCCTAGTAAGATAGCTTATTAGGGGTAAAAAAAAGAAGTATTTCTTTTATTATGAATAATTTTCTTAAGAAAATGTGGTAAAATCCATAAATATGTGACGTGCATTGCCTAACAACAGTGGCTGATGTAGCCCCTTGCCCTGTGGGGCGAGAGTATTGAAGATGACAAACATCTCAGATCGTATTCAATTATTATATTCTAAATTTATAAAATCTACAAATATTAGGCATTTTAAATTGCACCGTCTTTTTTATTTTGCATCAAATACATTATTGAATCAGTAAATTCTTCCAAAATTTCTTGTTTAATGTGAGTGATCAACAAGTTGGCAAAAACATAATCCCTCATTTTCTAATATCTCAGTTCATAGACAAGCTAATAAACTATCTCCTCAACACTTTTCTGTGGGCTACCTAACGTTAGTTGTGAGTCAAATTATATGTTGATTTAAGTATTTTATATTGTTTGATGGTTTTTAATGAATTATTCTGGACTTCTGAGATATTTTTCCTGTTTTTATTTTGTTTTTGGCTCAAAGTAAAATGACTAATGATTAGACTTTGAACATTTTAAAAGGCTTGTGAGTCAGTCTAATTGAATTGAAACTTTTATTTAATTATAAACTTTTACTACTATCTTAACAAATAAAAATTCGGTATTAATATTAAAATTTAATATTATGGATCTATAAATTAGTGTAAATATTTATTAATATATTAATTATATAATTTTTATTTTAAATAAAATATATAATATATCATATTAAATACGAGATAAAAATATATTAAAATTTTTCTTATAAAATTATAAAGATAATTTAATATAAAAAGTATATTTTATGTTATATTTTAAATAGTATAAATACATCTTATATGCATCAAGTTATATTTATTGATATTTTAGATAAATCAAATAATATTTAGTATAAAATTTAACTTCAAGTCATGTTTTATAAATTTTAAAATATTACATAAATCATGATAATTATCATTCAGTATGAATACTAAACTATTAATGCTCAATACCATAATTACACTCTTAGTTTTGAGCTTGTATATTATAAATTTTTTACTAATAAGTCAATCTTATTTTTCAACTAATATTACTTGACAAGTTATAAAAAAATCGATTAACTTAATAAAATTTAGTTTATTATATATTATTTATTATTGAAGGGGCAATGAAAAAATTATGAGGCTAAGTTATCGAATTTTTAAATAAGTTTTTCTAATTTATTTTGATTAATTATTAAATTAGATAAAGTATATTTATTTTTTACTAAATATAATTAAGATTATAAATAAATAAATAAATACATTAAAATTATAAGTTAGCAAAATATTAAATATATTTTTTAAAGAATATGAAAAATGAAATGTAACAAATTGTTTTGGGGAGGAGGAAGTATATTTATTTCGATTCTTCAAATAATGTGAGCCAAATGGGTGATGATGGGGTCAACCTTAAAATCAATAGAATGCAATGATGTTAGTGAAATGGGCCAATGGGTGTGGGGTTAGTGTCTTTCTACCATTCCCATCTCACTACTGATTATTAAATTACAATATACTAATGGGCAGGCAGACATTGCATTTGCATTAACACTTGCTGTCTCAACATTGACAGCTACACATGTCGGCACGGTGCCGGAGGCTCCTGATACGCCGCTCCGGCAGCCGCACCCGGCGGGGTTGCTAAGTCCTAGTAGAGGTACCAATGCCATTTTAATGTCTTTTCTTCTTTGGTAAACCAAAAGAAGGTATTAATTAACTAATGCAAGCTTCGGTCACCCCTATTAACGGATCTTAATCACTTATGGGCAACAGTCTTAAGACAGTGCGCCACTATTAATATTTGCCATGTGCTCTCCATATTTCTTTTTTAATGTTAGAATTAATTAGTGAAATTCAATTCTAGAGATTGGAGTTTGGAGTAAGAAATGAAACTACTTTGGTTGCTATTTTTTTAGTCAACTTGGGAATGATTTACTAGTATTTATTTTTATCCAATTTAAAATTAACCTTAACACAACACTTATAAATGAACTGTAATACCAATAATTGTAATAAAAATGTTTAAATAGTATAATTGTTATTATTAATAAATATGATATCCTCCATTTTTTTAAAAAATAATTTTCAGTAAAATAATAAAGTATAGCAAAAAAGTAAATAAAAATATTAATTATTCTCAAAAAATTGTCACATATAATTTTTCACATTATTTAAGAAATTACATTTAATATTTTGACAACTCATAGTTTATAATATATTTTCCATGTATGCCCTTAATTATATTTAATGAGGACATAAATATACTTTATTAGTTTAATGATTGATGAGTGCAAATTAGAAAATTTTGATTATGCTCTTTTTGTCATAAAAAGGTTGTCATGTACTCCCTCCATTTCTAAATATCTAACGTTTTTTGAATTTTTTTTTTCTAAAATATGTGTCATTTTAGAATATTAATGAGATTTTAATTCATTTTTTTCAATTCTATCCTTATCTTTATTAAATAATTACGACACATATTAATCAATTATAATAATCTAAAAAGGTAATTTAATCATTTTTTCTTAAAATTTAGCCTAATTCATAGTTTTAAAATTCTTGTACAACACCAAACAAATCAGATATTTAGGAATAGAGGAGTATAATTTTCACATCATTTAAGAAATTATATTTAATGTTTTGTCAACTCATAATTTATAATGCATTTTCATTTATATCCTTAATTATATTAAATAAGGAAATAAATATATTTTACTAGTTTAATAATTAATGAAGGTAAATTAGAAATTTTAATTATAATTAATGAAATTAGGCATATATTTTGGGCTAGATAGCACAGAAATGAGAAACGCAAAAACGAAAAATACGAAAATGTACATTGAAAAATAGTATTTTTAAAAAAATATAGGAAACAAAATATGCAAAAAATGTGTAAATAAAAAATGTGGAGACATATTTATAAATATATTTTTTTACATATATATATATTTATAATAAATATTGAAGTAACCAATTATGAGATCATACAAAAAACAATATTAAAAATAATTATCTGAATCAATATTAATTATAAAAAATAAATGAGATGATATTAATCAAATATTTAAAAAATAAATATTAATTGTCTATAAGTTTCATAACCAATATCAAGTACTAAAGAAACACGTTTTAAAAGTGAAAAATGTGTTTCTTAATTTTTCAAAATTCTAAAAACTTGTTCGAAAAAGTTTTGGACGGATTTTGATGAGTTTCTTGAAAAAAAATTTCGGAACATTGAAAACCTCTCCTTTTAATAGTTTCCACGCATCTTAGATTTTGGAACATTTAAGAAATGAATAATAGATAATTTTTTTAAAACAAAAAGGAGAAATAATTAATGAAAGTGAATATATATATTGAGACATTTTAAAAAATAATATATATGTAATTAATAAAAGCGAGTTTATATTTTTAGACAAAAAAAAAAAATAGTAGACAACTTTAATACTAGTAGTAAATAAGAGAAACTTGGTTGCAGCACTTTCAAAGGTACGTCATATGGTCAAGGTTCAAAGAACCACTTGGGCTTAATCTGGCCCACTGACCTATGTGATTCTTGGTTGGAGGACCACTAAAATTATTCACAAAGGATCACTTTGGGTTAAATTATATTGTGGATTCCGAACAACAATACTTTGCAGTCCAGAATTCAAAATACAGTGTGCCTATTTATTGCTTTTCTTTTTTTTTTTTTTATTATTTTCCTTTTTTATTGCTTTCCTTTCTATACTTTAAATATGCATATTTATACATTTGTATACCTTTTTTTAAATTACATTGATATTATTATTATTATCTATTTATAAAAAAATGAACTTATTTTTATTTCACATAAATTAAGAAAATGATTAATTTAATTAAAGTTATAATTTTTATTCAGTATTTTCTATAAATATTCGTCCACTTATATTAGTAAATTTTTCATTATTATTCTATTATACGATCATTAGTATTCGCTTGTATGTTCATTATTATTCTCTTATATGTTTATTAGTATTCACTTATATGTTCATTACTATTTTATTGTATGTCCGTAAATACTTTTGGATGTTCTTCAAATATTTTATTGAAGGTTCATTAATATTCCTTGAAATCTTTATTAGTATCTTAAATATTCATATGTTCTTAGCCTATGATATGTATGTTCATTACATATTAAATGATTATTAATTACTATTTATTAGTATTATCATGTATATTCATTACTATTTTCTTGAATATTTATTAGTATTCTCTTATATGTTCATTATTATTATCTTGAATATTCGTTAGTATTCTTTTGTATGTTCATTATTATTCTCTTGAATGTTCATTAGTATTTTATTGTATTCTATTTTTTATTCGTTTTGTTCCTATTTATTGATTAGTACCCAAATATTCATTATTTCTATGCACAATATTTATCATATGTAGTATTTATGTTCATCACTTTTTTATGTAATATTATACATTAATTAATTTATTTATTAAAAATATATAATTTATTGAATTTTATATAAATTTAAAATTAAATCAAATTAAATAATAATAGAAAATCTAAATCAAACTAACGATTATAATAAAGAGACAAGATCAATAAAATAAAAAAAAGTGTGAAATTTACACAAAAAATAGAAAAAACACATGGGAGTTGAAATAGATATTAAAATGCATATAAATTAGGACATGGTCCGGGTCCATCTTATAACAACCGGTCATTTTGGCATTAGGCGGGACGTTGCTAATTTTTCAAGTTAAACCATTTTGGTATAAGGGGCCCAAACACATCCCTGCTATGAGTTTAGGGCCCCATTTAGTTTAAAATTCATTGGGTCAACTTGAAATTAATATATATTATTAATTTCAGTTTCATAATTAATTTTAAATAATTATTTTTTATTTGTTAAATAATTATTTATAACATTGTCAAATATTATTGTTTTATATTATATTACAAAAAATTATTATATTAAAAAATTATAAATAGAAAATTTAAAAAATTAATTGTCATATAAAAAAATTTTCTAAATAAGAAATTTAAAAATATAAACAATAAAAATTCTAAAAAAATTTAAACATGAAATTAGAGAAATTTAAAAGATAAAACTTTTAAACAACAAATTAGAAAACCTTAAAAAATAATAATATTAAACAAAAAACTAAAATTCAAAAGTCCAAATATATAAAAACTTGCAAGCGATACAATAGATTGTTATAAATTACTTCATATAAGTTTAATAAATTTTCTCTTAAAACTATGTTACACAAAATCAAAGTTATGAATCAATAGATAATGTTTTGTTATAATTATCTCATATATGTATATATAATTTGTAATTATCTATTTATTATGAAATACTTGATATTATTTATTTGATTGATTATCAAGAATTACTTCACTTAAATTTGAAAAACTTTCTCTTCAAATTGTGTTACCTAATATTGAAATTATAAATCAATAGACAATCTTTTATTATAAATATCTCACTATATAATTATAAATTTTGAGAAATTTATGTTCTTGTTTTATTACTTGATAATAATTTTTAATAAAATAATAATTAATCATTCAATTAATTATTTATTTATTTAATAAAATTTAATATTAAATTTATTTAAAATTTTTTTTATATATATATATATATATAAGAATTTATTTAGGATCTAGTATATGAATTTAGAACACCAATCAATAGTTAAGCGGAAACGAATTTCATATTTGTTTGTACATTGGATCTAAGATTGTTTTGAGTCATAATTACAACCACTGAAATTAAACACTAAGAAACATATCAGAAGAATTGAAAAACAAGAGTTAAGTCTTCCTCTCATTGACCTTCTCTCAAGACGACTACCAATAGGTGTAACAATTAGAGTTAGAGTTTAAAGGTAGCAGAGTAGACTTAGCTTATTTATAATAAATTTAATAGGCTCATCCATCACGGGTCAATGTTAAATTAGGTTTACACAGACTGTCTTCCATATCCACTAAAAGTATCATAAGCCCAGAACTTATTTAATCACAATTCAATTGGATTTACCTCTAATCAATAAACTATATTATTCAGTTCATTTTATAAAAAATTAAAACAAACTCATAATTAATATTAGCCCACACGAAAAAATTCTAATAATATATATATATATATATATATATATATATATATATATATATATATATATATATATATAACCTCATTGTCGTACTGTTCCTAATCGGAATGGGAATTTAATAATAAAGAAAAAAAGGAATTTGAGAGGACTTAAGCATGACATGACTTTTCTTGGTGAATATTTGGGTTGGTTAGAAAATCAGAATATAAATCAAAATAAAAATTTTTATATTAATATATAACAAATATATAATATGTAATGTAGTGTTTTTAAATAAAAATGCTATATCCATTTTCTATTTTTCATTATGAGATATTGTTTTTGATATTTAATTTTATTATTATTTTTAATATTTTATTATTTAAACAAATTTAATGTTTATTTTATCATTTTATGTATTGAGTTTTAACAATATACATGTCACATGATAAATTTTGATCGAGAGTCGTCTTGTTCATGAAAAATTATTTCAAAATCAAAATAAGTGATTCTTATTCCTTTCATTTGTTTCACTTAAAAATGCATCAAATAATAATGAGATATAAATGTAGGAATCACCTATTTTTCTCTTGTCTTCCTTAGAAAGGGTTTTTGACTCTTATAAGAATCAGTATGATATATATTATTTGATTAATTAAAGTATAATATATCATAATTCAAATATAAAATAAAACAAGAAATATCAAATTATTATAATATAGATTAATATTATAAAAATAATAATATAATAACAACAAATATAATTATGTCAAGAAAAATAATTAAAAACGAAAATAACATAAATTTTTGCTGTTAAATAATTATATTATATATATATTTTGTTGAATATATTAGTATAGACATTTTATATTTGATTTTGGATTTAATATTATAAAAATGAAATAAGTGAATTAGTTTTATTTTTTTAATGAATTGCATACTCACGAAAAATAGTAATTTTTTTTTCTCTGATTTTGAAATTTGAAGTACACGGATCTTGAAAATCAATGGAGTTCATGATAATGAAAATTTCATTAACTAAAGTGGAATGGAGAAAAGAATGACAATAATATATATACAAAAATCCCTAATTTTCTCTATTTTTTTCTTTTCTCTTAAAATACTTTTCTTTTTAAGAGTTTTAAGGTTGCTATCAATATATTCCACTATTAGTAAGCTCATTTTTTATTTATTTTCTTTATTTTTTAATAAAATATATTTTGATCTAATTTTATTAGTTTTCTTTGTTTTATCTCTTTTTAGATTTTTTATTTAATTTTGCTATTTTGTCTATCTTTATGAGAATTTTTATTTATTCTTTTAGAGTTTTTTAGTAATTTAAAATTGATTATTTAATAAAATAAATGATATATTAGACATCATCTTTCAAATATATTTTAAAATATTATATATATTTCTGTTTAGATCCCATTATAGCACCATATATAGTGAGTTATCCATAATTGATAAAAATGTGGAATTATAAAAAAAGATTTATCATAAAAATTAAACCATAATTGTGAACATGAACCAATACATCATTATTAACAGTATTGATGATTAATTTTATATTGATATTTTAGATCATAAGAATATTTTATAGATATCATATGACTATTTATAAATGAAAGGAGAAAACACAAAATTCTACTATGTGATTTTCCACTTTAGCAAATATGATTTTATGATTTGTTTATTAGCAAAATTCTATCATGTGGTGTAATGTTGTTTGCAAAATGGTATCAGATCCGTAACTTCGTTACATTCATCTGACTTGATATCAAATTTTGTACATTATTTTAACTAATTATGTATCTAAAATTTAAATACAAAATTTATTCACTTTAAATACCAAATTTATTCATTTTTTTTGTTTACTTTCTCTATATATTTAAACAAATTCTACATTGATAAAAATATAATTTGTTCAAATATATAGAAAGTAAAAAAAAGAACAAATTATGTATTTAAAGTGAATAAATTATATACTCATATATAATTAGTTGAAATAATATACAAAATCGAGTACTAGGTTAGATTGATATAATAGAGTTACAGATCATGTACTATTTTGCAAACGATGTTATACCACAATGAAGAATTTTACTAATAAACAAATAATAAAACCATATTTGCCAAAAGAAAAATCATAGATAGAATTTTGTGCTTTCCCTAAATAAAAATATATCTATTACTCTAAAAAATTGAGTAGATGAATGAATGAGTCACATTCCTTCTTCTTTTTAAATTTTTTTTGGTCCAACTAAATACAAATAAAGAAAATGGTCCACTTCTATTTAAAATTCCCTCTCTCTTTTTACCCTAACTCAATAAATCATTACACTAATAAGCCCTTCAACCTTAATCGAATAGTATCACCAAATAATTAGAATATGATCAAATAATATTTGCTTTTTGCAAAAATTTCAATTATTTTAGTTGAAAAACTTGAAGATGTCATTTGAAATATTGAATGGTCTTGAAAATTATGTATAAACTATGTGGTGCAGTAGTATCATATTTTTTTTGAAATTATAAATCAAATTTTTATATTTTGATATATTTTAATTAAATTATAAAATATGATGGTTAATGCTTATCTTAACTTATAAATAAGTCTTGATGTTTTTAACTTTCAACAAAGCTCCCCCCCTCCTTTAAAAATTACCTACATTGAAATAAACATATAGGTAAAATCTATTAAAATATTAGATTTTTGAATTTTAATCAATTTTAGTGGTAGAATTTTAGTAAACCTTAGTATGAAAGTCCTAAATGTCGTATTTTATATTGATTTATTGAATATTCAATTCAGCCCGATATAGAAATTTTATTGATATGATAATTTTAAAGTGAAGGACTAAGTCAATAATTATGTTTCTTTCCAAAAAAAGTCAATAATTAAGATAAAATGTCATAATAGTCCTCTTAATTCTACTTGATTTAAACTAACACTGGAATTAAGCCAAATTGAATTCTAATTCTAACTATTTGCACTCTCAAAGTACAATAAACTCTAAGAGAAATGCAACTAAATGAGGTTTTGAATTCCATTACACTCCTAATTTGATTCTTATAGGAACGAGAATCTCATTAACTAAAAAGAAGTGAAGAAAGAATGATTTTTTTATTTTTTTTAACCAAACAATAATAATAATTAAAAAAAAAGTCTCATTTCTTTTTAGATTTTCTCCCTGTTACCCAACTAAGTGAAGCCTTATAGTGATAAGTCCTTCAATCATATTTTGAAATAGTATCGCCAAATAATTATAATAAAATCAAATAATATTTCAACTTTTTAAAAAGTTTTGATTACTTTTATATTGAAAATCATAAAGATGCCATTTAAGATATGAATATTGAATACTCTACTAGACATTACAAATTTTGAATTGAAAGGGTAAAAATGATAAAAATTGGATAGAGGTTAAGCCCGAAAATAATTGAATTAAAATAACTTTGAGTCAATCATTGAGAAAAAGTTAAAACTAACCAATTAGATAGTTAATCTCAAATCATTATATACCATTTATATTTTATACACTTTTTGGACATGAGATTTTAACTTTTAACTCTTAACATACTCTTGAAAATTGTGTATAAACTAAGTGGCATGGATGTGGTAGTATCACAAATTTTTAATGAAATTACAAATCAATTTTCACATTTTAATATATTTTAACTAAATATTTAACTAAATTATAAATATGATGATTAGTACTTGCTAAAATTATCAATAAATAAGTCTTAATATTTTTAACTAAATTCTCTACCCCTCCCAAAAAAAAAAAAAGAAAGAAAAAAAGGAAGAAAGAACCACAAAAAAAAAAACCTACATTCAAATAAGCAAATAGGTAAGATCCATTAAAATTCGATTTTTGAATTTTAATCAATTCTAATCAATAGAATTTTAGTAGATCTTAATATGAAGGTCCTAAATTTTTAATTTGATTCCTATTTCATACTCTATGCGGGCTTTTTGAATATTCAATTAAGCCCAATTAGAGAGTTTTATTAATTAATACAATAATTTTGAGAAATTTTATTTACAATCCCCTATTTTTTCTTGATGCATTCTTTTTTTTTTTTTTTACAACTTCTTATTTAAAAATTTCTTTACATAACCCTCTTCTTTTTGTTTTCTACCCTTTTAATTTTTACAACCTTTTTTTTTTTTTTCTCATTTTCAATATAACTTTCAAATATTTTATATTAAAACAAGTCATTAATTCAAGATAAATACCTCATAATAATATTCATGATTTTAAAAAATCCTATATTTATAAAAATATTCAAATATCGTTAATTAAATATAATGTATCATCTAAATTAATTATTTATAACATGACAATATTTATATCATTAAGACATAGAGATTCAAATATTTTAATATGATCAATATGAAACTTTCTATTCTTAAACATAATTATATTGATATTTATGTCAATTATACGTAATAGAAGGTATAAATGCAATTTGATCTATTAATCCCTAAAACAAAAATATTTTCTTTAGTTAATTTATAGAGTGTGGTAAATTTTAATTAAAAAAATTATAGAGTGTGATAAACTTTAATAATATAAAAGGTTATACATAAGTTTTATTTAATTTGTAAAGTGTGATAAATTTTAATAATATAAAAGAGTTGTGCATAAGTAACAAGGGTGAAAAATAATTTATTTAGAGTATACAAATACTATAATTTATCAAATTTTAAGGTGAGTGTAAAGGGAAAAATATTGGATTGGAAATAGAATTTTCCTAATAATTTTCAAGTGAAGGACTCAGTCAAGAATTATGGTCAAATACCACAACAACCCACTTAATGATTAAATAATCCAAAAACATGTAGAAAAAAAAGAAATAAGATTGAAGAAAGAAGGTTTTCTCTTTTTTTTTATGCTTTTTTAACTTTAGTCTTAAGTTGTTTTAAAACAACAGTTTTCATGTTTCTTTAATGGACAATTTCAATTTAATCTATCAAGTTTAGATGAGGAAGAAGAAATAAAAGATCTTCTAAAATCCTTCAATAGTGCAATGCAATGTT
Organism: Omphalea diandra; assembly: GCA_949677035.1. NCBI lineage: Eukaryota > Viridiplantae > Streptophyta > Magnoliopsida > Malpighiales > Euphorbiaceae > Omphalea > Omphalea diandra. Next base: position 11,709 of record CATIWR010264859.1, on the reverse strand, counting down.
TTTAATATCATACTGATCAATAAATCGGTCAGCTGATGGTTTTCAATTCAGTTGATTTAACTGGCTTGATTGATCTAAATTTAATTGATTTAATAATGAATAAAATTTAAAAATATTATTAAAATAGCTTTTGTTGGACTAGGTTGGTCAAACCTAAGTCAAATGTCTTTTTTTATCTTGACAATGAAAATTGATAAGTTCTAACATCTTGCTTAAGTATTGTTTTTTCAATTTTTAAGATAGATTTTCATTGAAATTTGGATGAAAGTCTAAATTTCAAATATTGAGTAAGTCATACCAATTCACGGTCAAGAACCTGAAAATTGCGATCGCGACCTTGCAACGAAAATGGATGAACTTGAACCAGACAAATTCGCGGAGCAAATTGCAATTGCGACCTTGCCAGAAAGACATGATTGTCATATTGTCTGATTCGTGCTGACTTTCACATTCTCGGTCATGACCGAGACTTTTGTAGTTGTATGGAGAGAACCCAGTCCGCAACCAAAACTTGCCAGGTGTCCAAGAGAACCGTTGACATATCAAAATTCACGAGGGTAAAAAAACTATCGAGATCGCAACCCATTGAAGCATTTTTCTCCTTACCAAAAAGAAGGATTTGCGGTCACTATAGCGTCTAAGAAGAATCTTAATTGTGACAACAACTTTTGGGTTGATTGAACGAACACAATGACTATTTTTATTGAAAGACCAATAATAGCAAACCACGTGACTAACTATTAGATACAAATGAGGTTTTCTACCGTGATTTTAGTCTTTATAGTGCAAAGTGGAAATTCATGACCATGAAATGCCAGTCACGACTGCGAAACTAGTTTGACAGGCATTTAATGTAAAATATGTCTACCTTAGAGATTTAAACATAGTTTCTTTGTAACGTCTCTTTGGCGGTTATTGTCTATAAATACTCCACCAAACAGACATGAATGCAAGAGAATATCATTGATTATAGCCAAACTCTTGCACTTTTTTCTTCTCAACCTCTTATTCTTTGTATGTGAGTTAATATTGTTGGGCGTGAGCATTAAACACCATTGTAATTTAGCTTGAGAGTTACCATAGATGTTAAAACTCTTGTATTAGGTTACGTGTGAGTCTTTGAGAAAACACTTGAATGAGATTGTTGTTGAGTCTTAAAACACAAGTTGTAAGGTTATGTGTGAGCCATTAAAACACAGTGTGCAAGTTTGTTAAGATGCTTGGAAACATCATTTTAAGTTAGTAGTACACCCAATTATGAAGAATTGAGGAGTGGATGTAAGGTTCATTAACACTCGAACCACTATAAAAATATTGTGTGTTCATTCTTTCTCTTTCTCCTTTAATCTCCCAAATTCATTATTTTCCCTCCACATTTTAAATTCCCACCAATTCAACCCCCTTTCTTAGTGCTCAAGGGCCAATAAGTGGTGTTAGAGCCAAGTTCTCATTAATACTCTTAATTGAGTAAGCAAAGACATATGGCATAAGAAGAAATCCACACCCATCTCAAGCTATACTTTGATGGATTCGACTATACATATTGGAAGTATAGAAAGAAGATATATTTGGACAATGATGTGGTGGACCTTTAGGATATTGTGATAAAAGAATGGAAGTCTCCTTCTAAAGTGGTTGATGGAAGTGAAAAGTTAATCCCAAGGGAAGAATGGGTGGAAGCTCATAGAAGATCAAATGGAAGAAATAGAAGGGCAATGACAATCATTCTTAGTTCCTTGTCAAGGGAAGAAATAGGAAGAGTTTCAACATTGCCTCACAACCAATAGAATTTGAAAGGCTTTAGAGAATTACCATGAAGGCATAACCTTAGTGAAATCCAGTAGATTAGAGATGTTTGTGAAAGAATAAAAGTTATTCATGATGAAGGATAACAAAAGTATCATTGATATGACAAATAGACTCCTATCTATTGTCACAAACATGAAGAAATTCAAAAGAATGCTTACCAATCATGAGGTAAACACTAAAATACTTAAATCCTTACCTTTTGAGAAGTTTGTGCCAGGGTATGGAGCATATTAGAGTCAAATCTAGAAATTGTAAGTGTAAACAAATGTCCTCATAGGTAAGCTTTTCATTAATGAGCTAGCCTTGAAAAAAGATGAGGAGATGAGAAAGATGAGAGGGCAAGGGGACAATAATGACAAAACATAGAAGAAGACTTTAGCTCTCAAATTCTCAACTAAGGATAAAAAAGTAGAGGTTATCTCAAGCGATGATGATAGTGAAAAAGAAGAGAAAGAGCTAGTTATACTTTCTAGAAGAACCAAGGAGATGATAAGAAGAAGAAAGGATGGAAGGAACTTTAAGAAAACATCTCCTAACTTTAAAGAAAGAATGAGTGAAGTAACATGCTATGAGTATGACAAATAAGGCCACATCAAGTATGATTATCCCAAGCTAAAAAAGAAGAAAAAATGGGACAAAGAAAAGAAGAAAATCTTCAAATCTACTTAGGATGACAACTCTAGTGAGGAGGATGAAGATGAGGAAGTGACAAATCTATGTTCATGGCACAAGATGGCTCTTCAAATGAGGTAAGTTCTTCACTCTATTCTTGTGAAAACTATGATGCATTAGATGATGAGCTCTTGGAAGCTCTTACATTGAGACATGACAAATACAAGACACAAATGAAAACTTACAAAAAGAAATACTAAAAACTGGAAAATGAGTTTAACTCATTAAATGAACTTGTAAGTGAATTGAGGACTTCTAATGAAGAACTCAAAAAATCTGTAGAAAGTCTTATAAAGTCTTCATCTTTTATAAATTCCTTGAAAAAGGAAAATGATACCTTTAAAAGAGAGGTAACTGAGCTTAAAATTCTATTTCTAAGTTTCACAAAGGAAAAAAAGTTTTAGATACATTAATTGTATCTCAAAGACCCCCTAGTTAGACATGGTTTTGGCTTCAATGGAGCCTCCTCATCATCTATTCCTCTTCTCACTATTTTCATTACAGCTTCAACACCTCAAACATCTAGTATTGAGGTAGTTGGGAGGAAGAATGCTCATAGCACTAAGCCACCAATGCCCAAGGGCAAAGAGAAGGCACATCAAGGCCCAAAGCCTATGCCAGAAAGGGCTAATCATGCATAGATCTACACCAAGAAACATGCTCACCCTAACACACATAAAAAATTCTCATATACTCCTAACCATTCATGCACATGCTCACACTCACATCATCATAGTATGAGAAGTACCTCTACTCATACCAAAGCTATGTCTAGGAGAAAAACCAATAAGTCCAAACTCCAATGTTATTATTGTATGAAGTTTAGTCATATAAATATCTATTGTTATATTTGGAAGGCTTACCTCAAATTAGAGGACCCTTCTAGGCTTACCCCCAAGGACCCAAGTATGCTTGAGTACCTAAACAAAAGTGATTTGTTTATATTGTGTAGGATTGTATAGTAACCACTAATGAAGACAATGATTGACATGTGGATAGTGGATGTTCAAAGCATATGACAGGCAACAAGAAGCTGTTCATAATTTGTCACTTTTGGGAACAATGCCAAGGGTAAGGTAATTAACATTGAAACAATTGGTAAGAATGGTTATTCACTTATTGATGATGTCTTTCTTGTAGATGGTTTACAACATAATTTGTTAAGTGTAAGTCAATTATGTGATAAAGGTAACAAAGTCACCTTTGACCTTAAAGAATGTTGAGTTACCACTTTGGTGAATAAAATGGTAGTCTTCAAGGGTGAAAGGAGGGACAATACCTACTTAATTGACTTAGACAATTTGGCTAACCAATCCTTCAATTATTTTATGTCCCTTAGTAATGAAGCTTGGCTTTGGCATAAAAGACTTAGCCATACTAGAATGGAACTTCTACGAAACCTATCAAAAGGAAAGCTAGTGGAAGGTCTTCCCAAGCTAAAATTCTCAAAGGACAAGACATGTGGACCATGCCAAATGGGAAAGCAACATCTATCTTCATTCAAGGCAAAAAATGTTTTAAGTACATCTAGACCTCTTCAACTTATCCATATGGCCTTGGTTGGACCTATTAGAAGTGATAGTTTAGGTAAAAAAGTATTATACATTTGTCTTAGTTGATGATTACTCTAGGTTTACTTGGGTATGCTTTCTAGCTCATAAGCATGACACTTTCGATACTTTTAAAAGTTTTGCAAAAATAGTTCAAAATGAAAAAGGGTTACTTCATTTCTTTTATAAGGTGTGCCCATGGAAAAAATTTTTAAAATAAATCTTTTGAATCTTATTGCCTAGAAAATGAGATTTCTCATAATTTTTCAACTCTTAGAATACCACAACAAAATGGTGTTATAAATAGAAAAAATAGAACACTAGTAGAGATGACTAAAACCATGCTCAATGAGTATTCCTTGCCTAATTACTTTAGGGTCGAAGTCATCAATACTTCTTGTTACATTGCTAATCTTGTTTTCAAAAGACCAATTCTCACTAAAACTTCTTATAAACTTTGGAATGATAGAAAGCCTAAGTTGTCATACCTAAGAGTTTTTAGGTATAAGTGTTACATCTTAAATACCAAGGATAATCTTAAAAAATTTGATTCTAAGATAAATGAAAGTATTTTTCTAGGATATTCCACCTCTAATGAAGTCTATAGAGTATTCAATATAAGTACTGTGGTTGTCGAGGTGTCAATGAATATTGTGTTTAACGAAGGTTTTCTTATTGATAATTTTACAGGTGACTTTGAGAAAATGAAGTTAGAGTCAACTTCAAGAGAAATTGTTACAAACCGTGATAAAGACAAGTCATCAAAAAAAGAAAAAAGGAATTCAACCATAACAAGTAGAAATTGCAGATCAAGATCTTCCTAAGGATTGGAGATTCTCCAAACATCACCCAAAGGATTTAATTATTGGTGATACATACAAGGGTGTAAGTACTAGATCTCAACTTAATGCTTTAGATAATAATCTTGCATTTGTTTCTCAATTGAGCCAAAATCAATTGATGAAGCTCTTGATGATAAAAGTTAGGTGATTGCCATGCAAGAGGAACTCAACCAATTTGAGAGAAACAAAGTATAGAAACGTGTTCCTAGGCCTAAGGAACACCCTATTGTAGGATGCAAGTAGGTGATTAGGAATAAGTTAGATGAGCAAGGTTTTATTATTAGAAATAAGGCTAAATTGATTGCAAAGGGATACAACCAAGAGGAAAATATTGATTATGATGAAACCTATGCCCCCGTAGTAAGTTTAGAGGTCATTAGGATTCTTTTAGCTTGTGCATATCACATGAACTTTAAACTTTTTCAAATGGATGTTAAAAGTGCATTTTTAAATGGTCTCATTAAGAAGAAAGTTTATGTTGAACAACCTCCTGGTTTTGAATCTAACATTTTTCCAAATCATGTTTATAATTTAACTAGAGCCTTATATTGTTTGAAATAAGCTCCAAGAGTTTGGTACAAAAGGCGTAGCTCATTTCTTTTACCAAATGATTTTGAGAAATGGAAGGTTGATACTACTTTGTTTGTCAAAATGCATAATCAAGACACACTAATTGTATAAATATATGTTGATGTATTATATTTAGTGCTACTAATGAATCTTTTGGTAAGGATTTTGCCAAGTGTATGACTAAGGAATTTGAGATGAGCATGATGGGAGAGCTCAAGTTCTTTCTTAGCCTACAAATCAAGTAAACCAAAGAGGGCATATTCATCAACCAAGCCAATTATATAAAAGATATACTTAAGAAATTTGGTATGGAAGGATGCAAAGTAGCAAAGACACCAACGAGTGCTACCATCAAACTACACAAAGATGAATCTGGTAACTACGTTGATGAAAAGTGATATAGAGGTATGATTGGTTCTCTACTCTATCTCACTGCTTCTATACCCAACATCATGTTTAGTGTATGCATATGCGCTAGGTTTCAATCATGTCCTAAAGAATCACATCTTAATGTTGTTAAAAGGATTCTTAAGGATTTACATGGTACATTGCACTTAGGTTTATGATATCCTAGGAATTCATCTTTTAGCCTTTTAGGATATTCAGATGCGGATTATGTCGGTAGCTTACTAGATAGAAAAAGCACTTATGGAACTTGCCAATTTATAAGAGAATGTCTAGTTTCTTAGTTCAGTAAGAAATAAGTTTCAGTTGCTCTATCCACTGCTGAAGCAGAATATGTAGCAGCAGGTCGTTGTTGCACCCTAGTTCTTTAGATGAAATAATACCTAAAGGATTATGGCAAAGTTATTGATCAAATTCCCATTAAATGTGACAACACAAGTGCAATAAATCTTTCAAGAAATCTCATCCAACAGTCTAGGAGCAAACACATTAATATTATACATCACTTTCTTAGAGATCATGTTCAAAATGGTGATGTAGTATTGAAGTTTATTGACACTAATCATCAATTTGCAGATATTTTCACTAAACTTCTCAATGAAGAAAGGATGAACTTCATTAAGAGGGAGCTAGGAATGCTTAATGGAAGCTCCATAGAGTCAAAATTAGATCTTATATGATGTTTTTTATTTAGTTTGTTGTTTTTAGTAAATGAATGTTGTATTTGATAGATGTGCACTTTATTACTTTGGATGTCTTAATTCCTTATACAAATGTGTTTCTGTATGCAAATTTGCATGAATTAATCAACAATACATTAAGTGTATCACAATTAGGAAGGACAATTCTTATCTCTTCTTCATTTCTCTTTTTGCCTCATAATTTGCGATCACAATTTACAGGCACTTATCAAACTTTCTATCACACATCAAATTTGGGGTTGCGATCTTAATTATCCATAGCAAATTTTTCCAAAATTAAAAATTTTTGATCGTTGACTCCTTCGATTTTCGAGGAATTCTTATCCATTATTCAGATTTTCTGTAATTAATAGTCACGACTTTGAGTAACTACCAAACATCATTTGATTTGACTGCCAACTGACGACACCCCCTCATTTATTACAAATTTGATCATTTTATTATCATTTTTTTTATCAGATTTTTACCTATTTAAACCTCTTTAACATTTCACCATTTCACTTTTACACATTCTCTTTATCTATCTTCATTTTCTTGTTTCAAACCTACTACCATCTCCTAACTTTTCTTATGACACCCAAAAAGCTCTCTAGAGTAAAAAAAGGGAAGGCCATAGCCCAACCTTCTGGCCTTCATGTGTTTCACTTAATGAAAGGAATGACAAAGGAGGAGAAAGACCTTTATAAAGCCATCTCCACTAAAATCATCCAACCCAACAAAATTTCCTCAGCATTTCTTCTTGAATCCCTAAGAATCAAGGATGAAATTCATGTTTTCTTATCTAACTTGAGCTGGAATGAGTTTATTTTTTGAGATGAACCCAAATATTAAGAAATAGTTAAAGAGTTCATTTGCACGATCACATTAAGCAGAAGAGTCGAATCCAAAGTATGTCAGTATGGGTTAATCTTTTGGGCTTTCAAGGACCCTTACTTTATAACCTTTGAACAACTCTCTAACCTTTTCAACCTTCAAATGGGAGATGATATCCTTTTCATCATCTCTGTACTTGATATCATCTACTCCAAATTCTAGTATGAAATCTCCATCGAAACAAAACATAACCCAAAAATATCTTTAGTTAAGTATATCCGGACCCTTCCAAATTGTTTCCTTCATCGTATCATCACCTTTTCTAAAATGCTAGAGGTGATGGGAACAAAAAGGTCTTCCAAAAGGACCTAGCCTTCCTATTTTGCTTAACCAAAAACAAACCCATCCAAATAGGATAATACCTTATGGATCAATTGATTCATATAAGTATCAAGCCCAAGAGCTAATTCCTTCCTCCCTCCCATGTCACAACAATCTATAGATATGTAGGGGCCCTAAATGAGGAAAATGAAAAATTTCTCACAAAGAAATATTTGTCATCCCACAATTTTCTTAACTTGCCCTACCTCATCAATGCCAAAACTACACACTCGGACTCTTATACTTATACCTTGGGTTCTTTTGGGTCTAAAAAGCTTCAAACCTCTCAAGCCTCAAATAGAAAAAGGCTTGTGATAGAGGAGGGTACCCAACCAATTCCATCTCCCAAGCCTAAACCTAAAACCAAGTCCTCTACTATCTCTCTCGTCAATAAATAAGAAATTCGACAAAGTCATGAGGATGATCAAAATGAGATTTCTTCTACTTTTCCACCACCACCATGACTTAGTGGATCTCTAAGAGAAGATGGCTACTACCCTTCACCACCTTCCTGATTTTGAAGATTGGAAGGATATTCCGAAAGAAGAAGAAGAAGATCAAGAGGTGGAAGAAAGGGATGAAACACAAGAAGGTGCATATGAAGACATTACTGATTGTGGAGATCATGATAGCTCTCCAATGTTCTTTCTTAGGCTTATAGTATTCTCTTTTCTTTTATTCATTTTGTTTGTTTTGTGGCCTAAGTTTGTGATCCCACATCTTTCTCTTTCTATTCATCTACATAAATAAAATTATTTGCAATTTATGCTTTATGTATTTGTTTATGATGTGTGATTGCTCTTCTATTTAATATCCAAATTCCTCTTTGAATCATGCCACCTATGCACTTTTACTCATTTTTAACTTCTATTCTCCTTTTGATCTTGCCAAAGGGGAAGAGAAATAGTGAAAGAAATTACATGACATATAATTAAAGAGAAGTATAAGTTGAGGGGGAGCAATCTAATCTAAAATCTAAATCCTTGCTAAACTTAGTCGCTCAATAAGTATTTTGTTAAAAAATGTTAACCATCTTAACTTCAGAGTTATGCAATTCACTACCTCTTGTAAAATCAATATAATTTGTTAACATCAAAAAGGGAAATATTGATGGACTAGGTTAGTCAAACCTAAGTCAAAAGTCTCTTTTGATCTTGACAATGGAGATTGATAAGTACTAACATTTTGTTTAAGTGTTGTTTTTGTAGTTTTTAAGATAGATTTTTATTGGAAGTTGGATGAAAGTCTAAATCTTAAAAATTGAGTAAGACATACCAATTCGTGGTTAAGAACCTAAAAATCGCAACTGCGACCTTGCAACAAAAATGGTTGAACTTGAACCAGAGAAATTTGTGGGGTAAATTGCAGTCGCGACCTTGCCAAGAAAGACATGATTGTCATACAGTTTGATTCATGGTGACTTTCATGTTCCCAGTTGTAACCGCGACTTTTGTAGTTGTATGGAGGGAACCAAGTCCATAACCAAAGCTTGCTAGATATCTAAGATAATTCTTGACATATAAAATTCGCAAGGGTGAAAAAGCTATTGAGATCGCGACCCATTGAAGCATTTTTTCCTTACCAAACAGAAGGATTCGCGGTCACTGTCGCGTCCAAGAAGAACCTTAATTATGATTGCGATTGCGACTTTTAGGTTGATTGAACGAACACAACGATTATTTTTCTTAGAAGACCGATAACAACATGCCATGTGGACTAGTTGTTGGATACAAATGAGGTTCCTCACTGGGATTTCAGTCTTTCTAGTGCAAAGTGAAAATTTTTGCCCTCAAAACTAGTCTAATGGACATTTAATGCAAAATCTGTCAAACTTACTTTAGAGATTTAGACATAGTTTCTTTATAACATCTATTTGGTGGTTATTGCTAATGAATACTCCATCAAACATACATGAATGCAAGAGAATATCATTGATTATATCTAAACTCTTGCAATTTTACTTCTCAACCTCTTATTCTTTGTATGTGAGTTAATATTGTTGGGTGTGAGCATTAAACACCATTGTAATTGAGTTTGAGAGTTAGACTTGTTGTCAAAACTCTTGTATTAGGTTAAGTGTGAGCCTTTGAGAAAACACTTAAGTGAGGTTTTTGTGTGTGCCTTAAAACACAAGTTGTAAGGTTGTGTGTGAGCCATTAAAACACAATGTATAAGTTTGGTGTGAGTTTGGAAACACCATTTTGAGTTAGTAGAATACCCAATTGTGAAGAATTGGAGAGTGGATGTGGGGTTTATTAACACCCAAACCACTATAAAAATATTATGTGTTCATTCCTTCTCCTTCAACTCTCAAATTCATTATTTTCACTCCAAATTTTTAAATTTCTACTAATTCAACCCTCATTCTTGGTGCTCAAGGGCCAACAACTTTAAAATTTCTAAAAAATATAAATATTTATAATAACTAAAAATAAAAAAACAATACTAAACTTTTCTGAATCGAATTGAACTAATTACCGATTCGATTTTTAAGTTTATCGATTCAATTGGTCAGTTCGATCCAATTGGTGCAATGTCTCACATATGTTCGTTGGAAGTTCCAATCGAGTATCTTAGAGGGTGATGCAATCAGTTGTTGAGGAATTCTTTATCTCCTCTTTTCTAATTGTGAATCAATAACAATTCTTGAATTTGATTTAGATTCATAGTTAAGATATTTGTATTCAACTAATTTAATGATGTTTTCAGTAAACTTATGTAGTTTTTTTTTTAGGTATTAGTTTGAGATCTCAGTTTATTATTGAATTTCTATATTCGAGTATCGCTATATGTCTTTTTTTAAAAAAAAACTTATAGCTATATGTTTTTTTAACTCTTAATCTTATTGCTTGTATCAACCAATTTAGCTTTATGCATGAGATAAAAATTTACTTACATTAGATATAGAAAATTTGTTTCAGTTTAATTTAATTTTTTAAAATTAAAATAATTTTGATTTGATTTAGTTTTAAATAAAAATTTTAATTAAATCAAACCAAGCTAAAATTATATTATTTATTATTCAAATAGTTAAATATACTATAGAATTTAACATTTTTAAAGGATATTTAAATTAATTAATTAATTTATTATAAAAATAAATTATTTTTATTAGTATTTACATAAAATCAGTATATTTTTAAAATGAATACTTTAACATATGAAAATAATTAAAATTTAATCTAAACAGATTTTAATAAATTTAGAAACTAAAAAAATTAACCAAATCAAATCAAAATAGTTTTGTTAGATTTGATTAAACTTTTAGATTGCTCAATTTAGTTTATTTTTTTAAAAAAATCAATTTTGATTATTTAATTTAATTTGATTTTGAATCGAATCGATCGTTTGCACAATTCTAATGATCACTCTGGTAACCATTTAACTATTAATGAAAATTATTAAATCTTTTATTTTTTCAAGTATAAAGACATTTATAATACTTTAAATTCAATTCTTTTTTTATCTTATTAGTTAAATTAATACACTTGATATAAGTAAATTTCTTCTAATTGTTCCAAAGAAAAATAGGAAATAAACAAAATGAATGCGCAGCCGGAAGATTATCAAATTAACCATAGTATAATAGTATAATGTGCTACAACGGATCCGCTTTTTGAGATAACAAATAAATTTGTACTGGTAGTTAGTAATTAAAATGTTTTTATTATAACAAGACATTAACTGAAATATATGATTAAACTTTAAAAATTATAAGTAAATGATTAAACTTTAAAAAATATAGTGTACTGAAATTTGGTAATCTTTGTTAAGGCCTACAACTTATGAAAAAATAAATCAAATTTTAAGGGGTTTAATAATTTATCGTCCAATAAAATAAAAATAATAATGACTTAATATATATATATATATATATATATATATATATATATATATATATATATATATATATATATATATATTTTTTTATTTGTAGAACAAACACAATATTTCAAAAAATCATTT
>CATIWR010264792.1:0-12516 GCA_949677035.1 Omphalea diandra | reverse complement strand
AAAATTAATTGTTCACATTTTTTGTGAATAAAAATAAAATATAATTTTTGACTAATAATAATAAATTTATATTTTAATATTAAAAATTTGATAAATAAAAAAATAAAAGAAAATTATATTTGAATGTATAAGAGTATTTTTATCAATTTTAAGTTAACATTTCATTCCATTCCAGTGCAAACAAACAAAATTAATTTCAAATCATTCATTTTCATTCCTACCATATCAAACATAAATATAATTTAACACTTCCTTTTCAAATCAAACCAATCAATTCCATTTCATTAATAACTCTTTCATTCCATTATAAACACCTCATCTAAACATACTGTAAAGGAACATAACTGCAGCGAACATTATATTACTAAAAAAAAAAATTTCTAACTCAAGAACTCAATTCAAATTAAAAACCTCAATTCTAATCAAGACAATTACTTTTATTAGGATCAGTTGTTGCTTTGCTTCTACATCATCATGTATCAAAGGAGAAATCTTCTCAAGAAATAAAGCCCACACCATTTTTCATATTGATTTATTAAAGAGGCAATAATAACCCAATAAAGAAAAGAAAACAAACAAACAAACCCAGTAAATCAAAAAACAGGAAAACAAGAAAAACCCAGTAAGCAGTTAACATGAAAAAGATACATACTTTGATACAAAGATTGCTAGTGCAAATGATGTGTTGGATCTTGCCTGGAACAAGCATAGACTTGAACTTGGGAGGCAGATCGGGTGCTCTGTTGGGTATGTGTAAATCCCCTAAAGCTAACACCAACACCATTTTTTCTGCACCTTCCTTCCACTATTCCAATCTACCAAGAACTGGGATTCAACAACTGATCATCTCCTGGAAACAACAATAAATTTGAAATTTGATCAACTTCATAAAATACATTTTCAACAGTTCAACGCGTTGTGATGATTTTATTACCTGACACAGATTCTATACATTTTTGCAGAACTTGGCGACACCAGAAGACGTAAACAAAAAAGAATGCTTAACGTTATGAATTTTATTTTGTCAACGACGTCGTTTCGCTGCGGTAACAAACTACATTTTACGTTTCGCTTGTTATACATTTGCCTTAACCTTTTCTTTGGTTAGAGGGAAGCGAGGAGGGGGGAAAAAAAAAGGAAAAAAAGAGAACCTAAATTATTTTTCTTGTTGGTTTACAAATAAGAGAAAAAAAGAAAAAAATTGAGAGAAGTTATATTTCTGTTTACACTCAATCGCATATTTATAGGTTTTGGACTTTGATAGCTACTTGTGACAATAATGGTATTCATGAATAAATTTTATTGTCAATTGTTGGGCTTAGAAAGTGAAGGGTTTTATATTCAATTTATATGTATCATAGGTCTTATTGTAATTATTTAAATTTTATCTGTAACTTTGTAAATATAGTTTGTATGTATTTGTATAATTATATAGATAAATTTTATACTTAGTTAAGAGTCTTGTACAATACTTATATATAAACTAAGCTTATGTACAAAAAAAATGTTATGAACCTTATACACAAAAATATATTATTTTTCTCCAAATTTCTTCATTTTCTTCTTTTATTCTTCTTCTTGATTTTGTTATTGGCTAACGGCGTCACTTGCCTAAATACCATTGAGCTGATGGTATTTTGCCTACCTGCTTAAGCCATTTGATTAATGATTTTTACACCTCTATATCAAATCCAATTGACTTAGGTCAATTGTTAATTTTCTTATTTGTTCTTGAGATTTGACATTGACAGTACCAAGCTACTGGACACAATTATTATTAGATTTTACTCTTGAGATTTTGAGAGTAAACATCTTTTCGGCACATCTGGTGGGACCTCACTTTATGCCAATAGAGTCAAGGTATCAATTATTATGAGACGAATTGGATCAGTTGGGAGAACGAATCACTCAAATTGAAGTTATTATGAAACTTACAAACAACAGATCCAATAAAAATCCACAGGCTAATGACCCAACTCAAGGGGATGATCTGGCCAATTACCAAAGATATGTTATCATGCTTGGACAACTTGTCCTCACAGTTGCTAACTATTTTAAGATCACTAGTCAAATCGCGGTTGAGAACCATACAATATTTAACAACATGAATAATCAGATGGCCACAATAATTCGACCATTAGTAGAGGATAACAAGGCAGCCAAAAAGGACATTCGTTTGGTGTTGGATCACATGAACAATTGCCTTAACCGATTGACCACCCTCTTCGAGGGAAGACAAGTGCCGATGCTAGATAAGAGATTCCCTATTGAAGCCTCTAGCTTGAAAAAGGCCTTTTGCTCAAAAAGAGCCGAGGGCAGCGCACTTGTCCAAGTCATGTTGAACTGAGGATTCTTCCAAATTCTCAAGGTTCTAACGGTTCTTCATTCGTCAGGAAAGCATGTTTGCGCCTCAAGGTACTACCTCACCTCAAAATATCCTTAAACTTTAAGGAAGAATCTTTGGTCAATCACCTTTCTTATTGATTGGCCAAATATCCTAAACTATCTTATAAGGGAAAAATGATTGGAGAACATTCTACCCCAAGGCATTCAACTCACTCCTCTACTTTAAATGATGTATTTTGAATAATAACAAAACCATTGTTTTGAAGGATAACAAAACCAAGAGAAGTTATAATGTTTGTACTTTAGTGTTTTTGGATGATTTAAACAAACTTGATGAATGTTAAAATGATAGATTATTGTGAATGCCACAGGGAGAATGTTTGGAGAACATGTGACCCTAAGACCCGATGAATGTTAAAAGTCTAGAATAAGTTCAATGGGCATTGTACAAGTTTAACAGGCATTGAACATCTCCCAATAGGCATTAGACCATTCAACTGGTATTGAAAGATGAGCAATGGATGTTGCTTTTTTGCCAAAGACTTTTAGACCTTGCAACAGGTATTGTCCCTTTGCAACAGGAGTTGGAGAATTACTCCAGGTTAAGTTGTGCTAGACCTCGCCATGGGCGTTGATCTAGACTAGTAACAGGTGTTGTATATTCACAACATGCATAAGAAAGATGTTCAAGATTAAGTTAAAGGTTTTGAAACTCGAAATGAACATTGACTTTTTTCAATAGGCATTGAAGGAGTTTCCAATGAGCATTGTGAATTACTTAACGGGCATGAAAAACAACTGTGCAAAGTTTGAAAAATAGAGCTCGGGGTTCAAGCTTTCTAGAAATGAACAACGAACATTATTCTCTCTCTAACAAGCATTGTAGTTAAAGCCAAAGGGCATTGAAAGACATTAAACAGATATTGAAAGTAATCGTTACAAGTTCAACAGGTGTTGATGAAGAACAACGAGAAATGTTAGTTTTGGAGTGGGTTATGTAATGAGCATTAAAGAAAATGTTAGAAAACATTGTGAACAAATGTAAATACCTTTGTAGCTCCTTGTAACTATTTATGCAAAACCTTTGTGGGTGTTGTTTGTATTTTAGGTAAAGTAAGGTTTGTTTTTGTTACTCTTTTTTAGAGTAGGTTTTCTTAAGCACTAATTGTGTATTAGCTACCTGATTTGAGAGGTATAGACATTACTTGGATCTATCCTTGTTGGTGGTTGTAAAAGTTGGTATTGTGCCTAGAAAAATACCAAGGGGTAAGTTCTTCCTAAGCCTATAAAAGGAAATATTATTCCCGAGCCTATAAAAGGGAAGATTCTTCCTTAGCCTAGAAAATGAAAGGTTTTTCTGAAGTATTGAAAAGTAATAAATAGGTCTAAGTGAAAGTTTGGAGATTGGAGTAAACAATTGTTGAACCACTATAAATCCTTATCTTTATTTATGTGTTTGTAGTTTCCATTTTTTTACCTATGGTTGTGTTTTTGGTTTTTGATTATAACCCAATTCACCCCCCCTCTTTGGTTGCCTTATTATCACTCAGTCCAACATTTATTGATTATGTTCTTGGTTGACAGCGTCACTTGGCTAAACACCATTGAGTTGACGGTATTTTGCTTACATACTCAAGCCATTTGATTGATGATTTTTACACATATATATCAAATCCAATTGACTTTGATAAATTGTTAATTGTCTTGTTTGTTCTTGAGATTTGACACTAATAATGCTTGGCTACTAGACCCAATTATTGTTGGATTTTATTCTTAAGATTTTGAGGGTAAACAATTTCCTAAGAAGCTTTGGTATTTTGGAGTGAAAATGAGAGAAATAGTGAGCTAAATAGTGTCCAATTTATTAAATTATTAAAATATCCTCACTTTATTTTATATATTTCTTTCTCATTTTTTCATAACCAAAAGCTAAAATTTTGTATTCAATTGGTGGTGTGTTTAGGGATGAGCATGGTCCTTGAAAATTTTCAAACCAAACCAAAAATCGGACAAAAATTAGTACTAAAGCTATGAACATAGAAGAGGAACTGAATCGATTTTTATATAAAATCAGTTCAATTTCGATCCTATCTTAAGAATTATACTAAAGACCAAATTGAAATAGGACCATTTTGGACTAAACTAAAATTGAGGACTGGAACAGAAATATTACATATACACACACACACACACAGAAAATAATTATATTTTGTATATGTAATATACATTTATACTTTGTCTATGTATATATTTATGTATATGTATATTTATACTCTTAGTTAATGATACACATTATATATTGTTAATAATTATAAACCTAATTCCTTTTACTCTTTGACATTCACTCAATCGAGCAACACTTGCTCCTCTCCTCCATCCATCTATTGTCAAAAACTTCACAAAACCTAAATTCCTTTCCCCTTCTTTCATTTCTCTCAAACTCAGTGATACTCACAATCAAACCCTAAAAACTAAACTTCACCCTCCTTATGTCCACGCCAAAACCCATGTCGTTCTTCATTTCAAAACCTATGCATGTTGTACCCTAAATAAAACCCATACCCATCATTTGTTGTAACCATAAACTAAAACTCGCCCATTCCATTTTCTTTTTCATTTACTGTCAAATATTAAAGATAACAACCTCTTTTCCATGCAGTAGATTGTTCGATCACGGTAACAGTACTAGCAACTCACATCATCTTCTTCATTTATTGTCAACACTGAAGATAACGTAACCTCTCTTTGTTCTCTTGCACAATCACAGTAGCAACTCATAATAGCAGCAACATCTCATAGTTGTCACATATTTGCTCACCAAGGTAAGATTATAAACTTCTTTTACTTATAAGCTTCTTTTACAATGCATGATAAATTAGGCTTTTTAATTATTTTTTGTAATTGATTGAAATTGAGGGTTTAATTTAAATTAGGGATTTTTAATTATTTTTTGTAATTGATTGAAATTGAGGGTTTAATAATATTTAGGTATTTTAATTCTTTGGCCTAATTGATTGAAATTAGGAGTTTTTAATTATTTTTAGGTTTAATGTTGGGGATTTTAATTCTTGTGTAATTGATTAAAATTGGAGGTTTAATTTAAATTGAGAATTTTAATCTTTTGTGCAATTGGTTGAAATTCAATTCTATAATTCAGTTGGGGATTTTATTTTTTGTTCAAATAATTTATTTGTTGTTATTTTCAGTGTGTAATTTGAATTTCAATATGGATTTTGTCTGTAATTTGAATTTCAGCGTGTAATTTATTCATTTCAATGTGCAATTTATTCATTTCAGTCTATAATTTATTCATTTTAGTTTGTAATTTGTTTAAGTTTTAGTCTGCAACTTATTTAAATTTTGTCTATAATTTTGTTGAATTCAGTAACAAATTTGTTTGAATTTCAATATGCAATTTATTCATTCTAGTATGCAATGTGTTTGAATTTCAGTTTGCAGTTTCAATTAACATTTGTAACTTAAATTGTAGACTGCAATTGTGTTATTTTTTAAAATCTTAAATGTGTTAAGTGTTAACTTCTTTTTATAAATTATTTTATTTTCAATATGAAAATGAAAATGAAGAAAATTGTTCATTTGGGATCCAATAGTGCAAAGATGAATAGTGATGGCCTTCTAAAATTCCCAATGCCATGACCACCACCTTCAGTAGAGAAGACCGGTGGCACACCAAGCACAACTACTTGTGCTTTTGTAGTAGTTCAAAATGTGACTGTTAATGCTGCTACAAATGAAAGTATTTATGTTTCATCTCTTAGTAAGAAAAAATTTAGGTCTAATGTTTGGTTGCTTTATGAAAAACTTAAGAATAATGAGGATAAGGAGACTGGTAAAGTTAGGTGTATTTAGTTTAACAAAAACTATCAAGGTAATGGCGCCATTGGGACCTCTGGGTTGAGGGAACATTTGATCAAATCTTGCAAAAAATTTCCTTTTAAAAAAAACCGTTATATGCTCAAAAAGGAAGGATAAAAGTAAAAAAAAAAACTTTGACATCTATAAGGGGAAATGAGGAGGGACTCAACATTTTTTATGTTGGAGTCAGCTTTGCTTTATTGAAAAGCTTTTGATAGACTTGAGAATTTAGATAGCAGATTTAGAGCAGATTATGGGAATGAGATGCCAAATAGTGTGGATTAGTGTAGGGTAAAAATGCTCATTTGGTTTCTTCAAAAATTTTATAAAGCAACTGTGAAGCTTTCTAGTTCTTTTTATTCCACTTCAAATTTATATTTTCCTAAAGTTTTTAAGATTTTGAAAGAAATCATTGTTTGTCAAAATAGTGATGCTGAAAAAGAACTTGTCTTGGTTGATATGGGTAATCAAATGAGGGCTAATTTAGGTCACTTGATAAAATGAATGTGTTATTGTTCATTACTGTAATTTTGGATCCAAGGTGCAAATTGAAGCATTTGAAGGCTAAATTTGTGTCATAGTATGGGACAGTGAAACAGAACTGTTGGTGATGAGGGTATTGAGTCTTTAGACTCTATGATTGAGGAGTATAAATAGATTGATGATCAACAGTCAAGTTTTGGAGGAGTGATTGATGGTAGTGGCATTAATGGTGAAAAAATAAAAAATACTTTTGAAAATGAAGATGAGACCGATGATGTTGATGATGTACAAATGATGAGAGTTGAACAAATTGATGAATACTTTGTAAAAACGGACAAAAAACAACAAGTCCTCACAATTTAAGCTTGGCAAGTACTTGATTGAAGTTTAAGAGAAGTTTACACTGAAATTTAATATACTTGCTTTGTGGAAGGTGAACTCAGTGAGATATTCATTGTCAGCAAGAGTTGCTAGAGATGTGTTAGTTATACAAGTAAACACAGTAGCTTTAGAAAGAGCCTTCAACACAGGAGGTAGAACTCTAGATTAGTTTAAGAGTTTTTTATTGCCAACTATAGCTCAAGTACTTATTTGTACTCAAGATTGGTTGAGGAATTCTAACAAGTCTATCAATGTTGAACAATCACTTGAACAACTTGAGAAATTAGAATCTGATTATATTTAAATTTTATTTTTTCTTTCATATTTTATTTTATACAATATTATTGGGTATTTTATTCATTAACACATTGTATTTCTTCTTTTTTTTTTGTAGAAATAACTAACGATTTTGAAGTGATAAAGGCATTTGAATGTGGATTGCTAATGTTGAAGTGATTTTTTATTGAGATATCTAACTTAAATCGAATAAATTGGCTATTGATTTTTTTTTAATGATTACATACTATAATTTACAGTTTAAAGTTATTGACTTGAGATAATTTTTTGTCTTGATTTGTGAATTGCAGCCCTAAATGTGGTGGATTGTAACTTGAAATATGATGGATTATAGCCTTTGCTATAATTGAAAGTGCTTGAAAACTTTGTTGTGTTGGATTGGATTGCATTTTTCAGTTGCAGGATTCTAATTTGGCTTTGTTTGTAGTTGCTTTGCAAGATTTTTATTTGATTTGAAATATGGAACAATTTAATTTTTCAATATGATTGCAGTTTATGATTTAGATAATTTCAGTATATATATATATATATATGTGTGTGTGTTTTCAGGTACAATTTTGAGGTTTCTTTGACTATGCAACATGCATTTTAGTTGTTGGATATTTTGGTTTTAATGTTGAAATATACAGATTGAATATCACAGGTTTTAATTTGCAAAATTTATTGTTGAAAATATACAGGTCACATATTGAAAATATACAAGTTGAAAATTTCAACTTAAAATGTACAAGTTTCAAATTTGACTGTATAAGTTTTAGGAAAAATTTGAGGTTTATTTGACTATGCAATATGTGTTTGAATTGTTGAATTTTCTAATTTTAATTAATAAAGTATACATATTGATATTACAGGTGAAAAAGAACCGAAATAAAAAAAAACCCTGAAATTCCGAACCGCCACAGACCATACTGAATAGCATCGAAGAACTGAATTGGATCGAACCGAAAAACTGAATTGAATCAAACCAATTTTTGGATCAATCCGGTCCCAGTTCTTCAAAGTTGTCTGTTTGGTACCAGTTCTTGTATTTCTGAAGATCGATCCTCCAGTTCAATCTCGAGATTTTTCAAAATCCCAGACAAAGATTAGACCGCTCACCCTTAGGTGTATTTACATATTTTTGTTATGAGACCAAAATTATTGCGAGACTAGATAATATTAATTTACATACTTTCATTTCTCTTCTACAAAAATTAGTTTATATATTTTTGTTATGAGATTAAAATTTTTATTTTAATTTCTAGTCTAATATTTACAAAAATTCTAGTCTCGAATGCCTAGAAAAATAACCTTTAAAATCATAAATTGAGTTGTCAAATGCCAATTTTAGTTTTAATTTTAAAAAATAAAATTTATTTATAATGATGTTAGAAAGGTAAATGTACAAATCATGATCCTTTATATCTTACAAATGAATTTGAATTTCTTCTTTTGTACAAATAGGAGATCCAATAAGAGAAAAGAAATTAAATTTTCTTTTTCTTTTTTTTTTCTTATTTGATTTCTCTTCATTTCTCCTTTACAATTGGTGTACCAAACAAGTGGTAAGTGCATATACATAGCGCAAGGGTGCAATCTACAATCATGCCGATCCTTGTGACTTATTTGATAATTTTTTTTAAAAAAATAGAATTTGGCCAATTAATCAAATTTTGTATTTGATGATATCAAATTTTATATTTATTTTATTCATTTTTTTATAATCGTATATTGAATTTTGTGTAATCAAATGTAATCTTATTTTGACATCGTAATTATCAAAGCAGTATTTGACTACTCTAAACTCAGTATTTGATTGCAAAAAATGAAAAAATGAATACAAATTGAATGCAAAAATTAATTAACTTCTGAATCAAATTGTGTAAAAGAAAAAAAGTGTTAAACAATATCATCTGAATCAAATTAATGCACAATGTGTGTCATATTTTTCAAATCATGCCTTGCGCCATGAACCATTTTTCTTTTCCTTAATAGTTATCTTAAGTTATGCTTCTTTAACAATATTATCTTATTAACTTGCATGTTAATTCAAATTTTTATTGGACAATCTTAAGTGACACTTAAAATAAAAAAACTTAATTCTCTCATTGTTTTCTAAAAACAATCTTTTAGTAATTTAAAGTTATCCTCAAAATAGTTTATTAGAAATGAGCTTACTTTCACTCAGTTTACTTTATTTTTTTAATAAAATGTGTGCTTTTACATTATTTTATTAGCCTTATTTATTTTGTTGATCATTATTGAGACTTTTTTTTTTATTTAAGTTCTCTTTTTATGCAAAATTTTAAGGTTAAGTACGATTATATTTTTAAGATTTATCTTGTTAGATGTTAAGATCCTTCTGCCTTAAAAAAAAATTATTTTCCATATGTCCAAATTCAATGTACGAAAATACTTTTATAGATTAAAAGAGAATATAGTTTTCAATATGGACTAAATAGTTTGTAATTTTTAAATAACAAGGATAATGAAGTTAGTGGTGTGCAAACAGTTGATTCGGTTTGGTTTTTTACTAAAATCAGTCAAATTGAATTTTTTATTTTTCAAACCGAATCTAACCGAAATTTTTGAAAAAATTGATTTAACCAAACTTTACAGATATACAAACCAAACTGAACCTATAAAATTTTGATTTGGTTTGATTTAATTAAATTACATATATTTTAAATTTAGTTCGGTTCAAATTGATTTGATTTAATAATAATTTCAATTTTTTCGATTTTTGTATAAAAACTAAAGCAAAAACCGAAAATCAAAATTTTTAAAATGAAAATCAAACTGAACTGACCAAATTAAATTGGTTCAGTCTATTTTTTTGGTCTGATTAGATTTTTGCTCACCCCAATATGAAGTTGAAAGTTGATCATTGTTAAAGTATATGAACTAAATAGTTATTCATTTCCAAATTACAAAGATTAGGTAGTTGGTACATTAAACTTAGATTGATGAACAAGAAATTTCTTTTAAAGGAAGGACCTCGAAGTCTAACAGAATGAAATAGAAGTGTATAATAATATATTTTTAGGAACATAAGAACTAAATAATACATTAGGATAAACCTCAAAGTGATAAAAGTATTTAATTCAAAATTTTATCTCATTAATGAGAGTTTTATAATTTGAGATAAATTTTTTAATAGTTTGATAATGGATAAAAATAGAGATGACAGTTTCTGACCTGACTCATACCAGCTTGAAGAAGGCGATCCAAACTCGACTCTAACCCGGGGCGAAGCTAAAATAACCTAAAACTTTTTAGGTCGGATAAAGGTCAATCTAATGGATCAAGTCAAATCTGACTCTAATGGTCAACATGTGACTTGACCCAATTTACTCAATGACAATATAAAAAAAAAAAAAGAAAAAATTGCATTATTAAATATATAAGAGGTAACATAATTAAAATAAAAAGAAAGAAATTTATTTGAAAAAATTTAGATGATTTAATTAAATTTAAATTTAAGTTTAATTTAACTTTGATATTTTTATTTAAAATATAATGAAATTTTTATATTTTAATAAATTTATTAATTTTACTATGCTTATGTGCCTAAATTATAGTTTACTATGATAAATTATTTAATAATAATGAACATTATTTATTGTAATAAAATAATTTTATCATAATTTTTAAATTATTTAACTTTTCCTTTTATGTAATTTGGTAGGCATTATATTATGATAAAATATTATGATAAAAGAGTATATACCATAATTCATCTAATATGCTCATTTATTATGACAAAATGTTTGAGTTAAAAATTTGTAAACTCAATGATTAAGAAAATTCAAACATTTTCACGAATTTACAATTGTATCTAAAGTTTCTAATTGAGTCGATTATTCATTAATTTGATGAATTGAGTTCAATTATATCCCGAGTCAAAATTAACTCCTAATAAAGTGTATATTTATACTCAATTGACCCTTATGTTTTTTCAAACAGTTCAATCAAATTAAAAATTAAGCTTAAATTTTACTAAGATAATTTTTTTAATTTTTACTCAATTTAAATATTTTCTCACAAAAAATTAAAATTTATTTTTATTTTAGTTGATAAATTAACAATTTTATACTAATTTTATGTTTTAAAATTATAAATTTTATTTTTATATATTTAAATAATAAATTGATAAATTCTTAATTTTATTTTAAAGATAATTTTTTTAAGAATATTCAGATTCATAACATGTAATTAATTTTTTAAATATTTCTTAAAATTTTTATTTTAAATGGTTTAAGTAATTTATTATTTAAAATATATAAATTAATTTTTTTAAGGAGAGAATGAAAGATTTTTTTTTAATTAGAGATTGAGAAATTTCTAAATTATAAATTTAAATTTCAAAATTTTTAGATTTTTTAAATTTAAAGATAAAATTATCAAATAAAAGAATATAATAAATTAAATTAGTTAAATGAGATTAAATTGAATAAAAATAAAAGTATAATCTTAATTAAGTTCATATAATTGATTTTTTAAATATTTCTCAAAAATTTTTTGAAATGATTTAAATAATTTATTATTTAAAATATAAAAATTAAAATTTTAACGAGAGATTGAGAGATTAATTTTTTAAATAAGATATTGAGATATTTTATGGATTATAAATTATAAATTTAGAAATTATAGTTTTAAATATAAAATTAAAAATTTTCATATGAAAGTATATAATAAATTTATTTAAGCAAAAAGGGATTAAATTGAATATAAAATAAAAACATCATCTTAATTAAGTTCCCATAAATATTTTTTTAATATTTTTTAAAATTTTATTTAAGTAGTTTAAATATTTATTGTTTAAGATATACTAATTAATTTTTTAAGAAGAGTTTGAGAGATTTTATAAATTATAATTTTAAATTTTAAATTTTGTATTTTTAAATTAAATATAAAATTAAAATTCATCATCTAAAAATAAAAAATAATTTTAATTAAGCAAAAATCAGATTAAATTGAATAAAAAATAAAAATATCGTCTTAATTAAACTCATGTGGTTGATTTTTTAAATATTTCTTAGAAGTTTTTATTTGAATATTTAAAATTTTAATATTTAAATATAAAATTAATTTTTTAAGAAAATTGAGAGAATTTTAGAAAATTGGAGATTAAGATATTTTATGACTTATAAA
>CATIWR010264781.1:0-13890 GCA_949677035.1 Omphalea diandra | reverse complement strand
ATCCATACTACATCACATTCGAGCAGTTGTCCAGCCTCTTCACTCATTAAATCAGTGAGCACATTCCCTTCGTTATCGCTGTTCTCGATGTTATTTACTCAGAGTTTTGGGTAGAAATCTCGATAGAGGCTAAGCACGACCTTTGATCTTCCTTGGCAAAACACATCAAGACACTGCCATTGTGGATTCTTCACCGAATTATTACGTTCTCCATCAACGCAAGAGGCGATGGGAATGAAAAGGTGTCGCAGAAAGATCTTGCCTTTCTCTTCTGCTTAGTGAAAAACAAGCCTATCCAGACCGGCAGGTATCTAATGGATCAATTGATTCACATGAGCACCAAGCCGAAGAGTCAGTTCTTACTTCCGTCGCATGTCACTGCGATTTATCACTTTGTGAGCACTCTCGATGAGGATAAGGAAAAGCTCCTCACCAAAAAGTATCTACCTTCACAGAACTTTTTGGATCTCACATACCTTGTCAATGCCAAGGCGATATGTCCTGACTCCTACGCCTATCTACTTGGCGTATATGGTGCACAATGATTGGAGAGTTCTCAAGCGTCCAAGGGGAAGCGCCTCCACATTGAAGAGGTTCCTTCTTCAGCCCCTTCTGCTCCTCCTCCACCGTAGCCAACAGAAAAAGTATCTCTCTCCACCATCAACTGCAAGCTTGATAAGATTATGCGAATGATGAAGAGATGATCACTATTCCTCTCCCACCTCTATAGTGACATAGTGGATCTATAGGAGAAACTCAGAATTCCACCCTGCCACCTCCCCGACTTTATAGATTTTGACGATACTCAAGATGGGGATCAAGGTGTGGAAGATGGAGATGAAGCTGAAGGCGGCCTCGCAGAGACTGCAAAAGACTCTTCTGGCTATGATAGTGATTCACCAGTTTTTTAGTGTTTACGTTTCTTTTTGTACTTTGTTTTTTTTTGGTTACCTTTTGTAATCAAAACTTATGATCTCATAGTTAGTATATCTATATAAAAGTTTGTTTTTGCATCTCTTTGTGCTCTCAATGTTTGTTTCTTATATAATTTTGCTCTACTTATGCTTAACTTTCCTTTAATTATCTTTGGTCTTCTTTAAATCTTTTTGATCTTGCCAAATAGGGAGATAAAATAAGATTCAAGTGAAAAATTAGAGATAACTAATTAAGGGGGAGTAAGCAAGCAAATACATAAGTTAAGGGGGAGTAATTTAAGCAAATTAAGTTTACACTTAGAAAGTTTTTGCTAAGTTATTTTTATGAATCTTTGTTAAGATCTGATTCAATTTTACTTCTGTACACTTATTTTTCACTTTGGATCAATCTAGGTTGTCAAAATAAAAAAAGGGGAGATTGTTAGACTACGATGGTTAATCCTAAGTCTAGAACCTCTTTTGATCTTGACAAAGTAGATTGATCATCACTAATATTTCAAATAAATGATGATTTTATAAAAATAAATAAATCTCTCAAGAAGAAATGAAAGGAGTTGATAAACTCCAAAGTGACATGTAAATCACGACCACAATCTAAGATTCGCAACCATGACTCATGTTAAGACATGCTGAAATTCAAGCAGGCAAAATTGCGAAACCATTCTCGACCGCGACCTTTGGAAAAGAAGAAGCCAAAATGTGACAGATGAATTCATGGTGAAAGTCACGCCTTAGTCGCGACCGTGAATTTCAAAGTAACTCAAGAGGGAAGCAAGTCCATAACCACAACTTGACAAGTGTCCCAGAAGACTGTTGGAAGTCAAATTTCGCGGAGGCACCTTATTGGTAGCGACTGCGAATTCTATGGAAGAAAGATGACCACTTTGGCAGATGGATTCGCGTCCTCTGTCGCGACTTGTGCAAGAAAACTCACGACCGCGACTTCTGAAAGTAGGTAAAAGACAAAGACTATATTTTGCTAGTGAACTAATAAGAAGCTGCCACGTGGATTAGCCGTTAGACACAAACAGGGTTTCCCTTAAAGAATTTGGATTTCGTGACTGCGAAATACAGTAATGACCGCGATTTCATCCTGACAAGCATTTAATGCAAAACCTGTCAAGCATGTCTTAAAGATTTAATGAGCTATGATCTGCAGTGTCTCTTTGGTAAAGTTTGGCTATAAATACTACACCAAACAACGATGAATAAGGTTGCTAAGGAATTTATTACAAGTGATTAAAGCTCTCAATCTTTGCTACTCATTTTCTTTATGAAATTGTAATTGTTAGATGTAAGCATTAAACACCAAGTTTTGAGGTTTTGTGTCAGCCTGTAAAAACACTTCAAGAAAGGTTTAAGTGTGAGCCTAGTGAAACACTTGAGTGAGGTTTTGTGTTAGCCTAAAAATACATTGTTGTAAGGTTTTGTGTTAGCCATGAAAACACAAGTTCTATAAGTTGGGTGTGAGCTTGAAAATACCATTGAGATAGTGAAATACCCAATTGATTAATTAGGGAGTGGACGTAGGGTTAATTATACCTGAACCACTATAAATTGGTTGTCTCTCTTATACTCTTTCTTCTCCCCTTTATCCTTGTTTTTGAAATTTTTATTCACTAATTCAACCCCCCTTCTTAGTGCTTAGTGACAACATCTTATCGCATCTACAGACGTATCATTTTGCCTGAATGTGTCACAGATCTCTAAGAAGTTTGCTATGTGAGCATTAGGATCTTCATGAAAAAGAACATGGAATTATAAGGTGTTGTTAAGCATCAGAATAAATGTCAGCTTGATCTCAAAAGTGGTAGCATTAATGATTGGTTGAGTGATAGTCGTTTTTAATCCTTCAAGAGGTGGTGTGGCGAAGACCTTTAAAGAACAATCTTCTTTATTTGCCAACTCTTGAGTTTGTCATTCTCACCTTCTTTGGTTCAGTGTTATTTCTATTTTTGGATCAGGAGGAAGAAAATCCTCTTCATTCTTTTGATTTCGGGTTATAGTCATGCACATATAGCAAAGAGATAAGAAACAAATTTAAAATAGAAAATAAAATTCTAGAACAATATAAAAGTAATAACTTAGTATTAAAGCCATCGATCCCCAACACTAGTGCCAAGAACTTGATAATGAGTTCATGCTATAAGAAATTCCCTAAGCTACAAGTACATAGATTAAAAGGAATAAAATATATTTTATGAGTACAGATATCGTTCCCATGAGGATCGAGTTTTAAGTATTAAGTCTCCTATATCTTATACTATTTATAAAATCAATAAAAGTTGATGAGCAAAATTTCAAATTGAAATGAAATACTAGTAAAGATAAAAGATATTCAATGGATGAGAACGTCTAGGGATTCAACTTCACTTGACAACCTTATATTGGATTCCTAATCCTTATCTAATTAATTTATGCATCATGTGCTAGTATTGAGTCACAAATGATTAATTAATCTCTTTCAAGTATTAATTGACATACAAATACATGTTAGGCTAATGGTCTCTTAACATAAAAGCCAAACATCATGCAATTGTCTCAAATAACAATACCTTGAAGATAACAATGTTTCATGAAGGTCTCCCAACACAAAACAAAACAAGGGAATTGTTAAGGTTTTATCCCATAAAATGCATGTCTTGATAGTTAGTTTGTAGAACTGAGTATGATTAATGATCGTTTAATCAATGGCATAAATCACTCAACAATTACTAACATAATGGATGAATGAAACCAAATATACTTGAATTAAGAATACCCAATATAAGCCATACAAGATCCGTTTACAACCCTAGCCAAAAAGAATTTAGTTCATAATGAAATATAAAAAAGTAAAGAATATAATCAATTTGACACCAAAAGTAACGATGGACTTCTTTTTTATTTTTTTGATTGCATGCATTTTTTTTTCTCTATTTAATTTTTTATTGAAAGTTTGTTGCACGTTTTCTTTTTTTTTTTTCTCTTCCTTCATTCAATCTCTCATGCCCTAATTCTAGTTAATTTCCTCCTTTAAATCATGCTCAAGCGATGCCTTCCAAAGAGAAAACTTCCATCATTTCAAAAGGAAAGGAATTTCATTTTTATTCTTCTTGCGATTACACCTGTCAACATGTAGCTGCCTTAGCCCTTAAACATACATGACTATGTGTTTTATCTATGTGCATCCCTTCCTCACTACCATATTGGAGTGTTGAGGCACACCATTGGTCGTACATTTTGTCTTTTCCTCATAGCTTTTGCTTTTCTTCACTTTTTACCTATAAGACACCATTTTTCATACATTAGGTTTATTATTATGCTAATTTCAATGGGAATGTGTGGATTTTAAGAGGAATAAATTGATAGAAATGTGAAAATTATTCCACTAAACACTCGTACCTTCTCTATTTCTAATTTCTTGATGGAAGCCTTGATACTTTGTTAAAACATCATTATTTGCTTTAGTTTAGTCCCCTCATTCTTTCATTTTAGCTTATTTCTCCCTTTTAATAATGCTCAAAACATGGCTTTAAAGAGGAAGCTTATGTACCTCAAAAAGGAAGAAAATCCTTGTCAAAAGTGACTTATGATTGTCACTTTAATATGATGAACAATCGTGCTCCATCATGACACAACTGTGCATTTTTACAATCTCTCCTTAGTTGTGTAACCCTCTAGGATGCATGGTTATTCTTTGAGGCCATGTGTTTCGGATCTACTCTACCCTTCTTAAGTTGTTAAGGTGCATGACCATGTCTTTATACCACATAGTCATGCCCTACTCCTTCATCTCTTAATCTCCATTTTTCTTCACTTTAAACCTACATAACACTAATAAACATGCATTAGGTATATTAATAAGCAAATTTGAGTTATAATGCATGAGTTTTTTTAGGCAAATTAATTATAAAGCATGATGAATATGATACTAAACAAATCCTCCTAAACTTGAACTATTGCTTGTCCTTAAGCACCTCAAGCAATGATCCTCTTCACTAGCAAAATTCACTAATGCTTATGATTAGAATTGCACTTAAAGGTTTCAAGAAAAATATTTATCTCCACTATAACCATGATTTTCCTTAATCAATCAAGTTCACTTATGATAATAACAAGTTTTAAACTAATCATAACTAATTTGCAATCAATCAAACATAATAGAGTGTGTGTGTGACTTGGCATCATAGTTTATTCACCATTTTGATCCTCATTTATAAACACATTAAGCAAGATTCTATCTTGATTCTTAGGAATCACATATGTGTTAAACCTTTAATTTCCAAGGCTTATTTTGATGTTTACAAATAAGTAAAAGGACTGACCTTTGCCCTAATTTTTTAAGTTAATTAGTAGGTATATCAATTCCTTGAACTAGGTTGATTGGATAAGAAACTATAATTGAAAACTCTAAGTATTAAAATGTGAAGGCCAAAGAAAATCATGCTTAACAGTCCAACGCGTGTTGTTCTTTTCTCTATAAGTATTATAGCCTTGACAACAAGTGTTGAAAGCTTTCAATAGGCATTAGAGTAACATTCTAACATAAGCAAAGCCTTCTGAACTTCTCAACAAGCATTGTCCTCTTCTAAAATAGGCATTGGACAACTACTTAGTCATAGTTTTATTTCTTGGTCCTCTAAATAACCATTGAGATTTTGTAACGGGCATTGCTTTTTGTACTCAATAGGCGTGATATAAACTAAGTGATTTAGATTGAGCTAAACTCTTAAGTCTTCAAAATAGGCATTGAAGATTCACTACGAACATTGAAAAGGCTCTCTAGATTGAGCTAAACTTCTAAACCCTCTAATGAGGCACATTTAAAAATGCAACAAACATTAAAGATGACTAATAGGCAGTGGAAGTTCCCAATAGCGTTGAACAACTCCTCCAGTTTAAGCTTCAAGTCTGGACACTTTAATGAGGGGCATCTATATCTCAATAGGCATTGAAGCTGCTACTAATAGGCATTGAGATTCCACCAACATCCATTAAAGCACTGTTGTAAACTTTTGGAAAATAGAGCATAAAGCTCTTATCTTTATAGAAATATACAATAGGCATTGTTCATACTTCAATAGGGATTGATATTGAATCCCAACATACATTGAGAATATCCAATAGCCATTAAAGGTAGTTGGACTAACAAATGAGAAAGTCAAAAGAGGAGAATTAAGACAAACTTCTCTTTAACAACTATTCCCAATAGGTGTTTTATTAATACCAATAACCATTAAAGTTATATTTTGCTTGACATTACCCATTTTCATGAAATCAATTATGGTCAATAACTCAAAAATAGGTGTGGAGAATTTCCAATGGGCATTGATTGACTACAAGTGTAATATGAAGTGACAACTTTCTTGCTAACTGCTAGTTCTTTATTTCAACCTGTAATAGGACTTGCTCTCAATAGAAACAAGAAGAGAGTTGTACCATTAAACAATTATTCTATTGTGAAAGCTACTCTCAAATCAAAAGGGTGAACCAAGAGTGATCTAACAATCAAGAGAAACTCATTATTTAAAGCTTGCATGTGTTATCTTTGAAATAGAGTTTGAAGAACAAGCTTTCCAAATATTCTCTCAATACTCTCAACAAGATCAAGCATACTTTGTGATTTTACTTTAAAGTATTTTATTATTTGAGTTAGAGAGTAATTGTAACATCCTTAACCCAAATCATATGCATTTTAATTACATTATATTTGAATATATGCATTGGATAAATGATTGTTTAGACATGTGAATTTGATAAGCATGATAATGACACTTGCACCATTGCATTTGGGATGCTTGAATGTATATGTAATGTTTATATAGTTGCATGAACAATTATCTTATGTCGTGTATAGTATCATAAATAATGGTATTATAGAGCTTATTTAAAAGCATAAGGAGCATGTAGGGATTAGGAGATGGATGGAAGTGCTTAAGGAGTAAATAAGATGGACTAAAAGAGGAG
This sequence comes from Omphalea diandra, assembly GCA_949677035.1. Classification (NCBI taxonomy): domain Eukaryota; kingdom Viridiplantae; phylum Streptophyta; class Magnoliopsida; order Malpighiales; family Euphorbiaceae; genus Omphalea; species Omphalea diandra. The sequence goes on along the minus strand of CATIWR010264781.1, from coordinate 7,006 downwards.
AAGTGAACTTCCAACCAATAGAAATGAAACACTTGATTTTATCTTGTTACAATAGGTCTACAAGTGGAATTTTTCACCCTTTAGGATCAAAATAGAGAGATTAAATGTGAGGTACAATAGAAGAAAGAGAGAGCTAAGGAAGAAAGAAAGAAAGAAGGAAGAAGAAGAAGAAGAAGAAGAGGAAAAAGAGTGAGCTGCCTAGGAAAGAATTCTAAGGTTTTCTGGTTCACAAAAATAGGTAAGTTCATTTATCTTCTTCTCATATGAAATTAATCCCTCATGACATATTCATCATGCATGGTTAGTAAGAATTATGGAGTATTTGAGGTAGAGCTTATGTATGGAATTTGAAATTCAAGAGAAATAAGAGCTGATTGTGTTGGTTTGATTGTTAGAGCAGAATTTTGTACCCATAATTTCATAAACCTAGAAGAGGAATTAGGGAAAGTGTAAAATATGAAAGTTGTAGTTTTTATGTCCCACATAAATTCATATGAAACAGTTTTGCTTGATTTAGGGTGTGTGAGGAGGTATGGCTCCTTCATTATGGCTGGTTCATAATCAATAGAAATCACTTTAGTCTTTTTGTTTTCATATATTTTGACGACTTTATGTGTTGATTTAGATAAAGTGAAAAATGTGCAATTTGTATGGTTATATGCCCTCTAAATGCTTGTAAAGCTGTTTCGATTTATGTGCTGTATGGAAAGAGATATGACTCAGTGACTGTGACTGAGCCTGTACCTAGATGAAACCTCGTCGGTCTTTTAATTCTGTTTTCCAAGAATTTGATGGCCATAGATTTGGAACATGGCAATGTGTAAAACTCAAAATTTGTATATTTATGTATGAGTTACATTCAAGTAAAATATGTTTGCCAAATTTAACATTGCTGTTGAGATATTTCCCCTTCATTATAATTGATTGTCAACATGTTGAAAACTTGCTCACCGTGAGATTGGTCATTTGTTTTGGTGACTTTATAGACTGAATTAGACAATGAGTAAAACATGAAAAATGTTCCTTTATATGTTCTCTACCTTCTGGTAAATCATTTTTGCAATTTGATTTGTAAGATTTGAGATATATCTAATAATGAAAGACCTACTCAGCCTGAGATAACATTGAAACAGGGAAAATTCATAAAATTGACCATAAATTATGTAGTGTATATTTTGCACTAAATTTTGGATATGGCGTACCCATGTATGTCTAGTTTAATTAAAAAAAAAATGAATTAGTCATTTGGATTTGTGAGTTAAAAGTAATTATAGAAGCAACCTATCAAGTTCATGATATTTTACTAGAGCATATTTGCATAACAAGATGAAAATCTTACTTTATCATCATGGATTGATTTGGTGTATTGAAATAGATCCTCCAGGCATTGAAGATAATAGTGGGAATAAGTCGAGACCATCCACAACTTAATAAGCTTAAAGGATGAGGTAAGTAAATAGCTAATGGTACTATACGTGTGCTTGGTTAAATGCCATGAATATATACTCAATAGAATGAAATGTTTATTTATTTTCAAGAGACATTGATAAATTATGACTTGGAAATGGAAGTATGTATGTGGTGATATGAGTTGCTAAAGTTATACGTGTTGTTATTAGTCGTTATATTGTTGAAATTTGATTAGACTTATAGTTGATTTATTGAAAGACTAATACTTGATGTTGTTGGGCAAACAACAATATTCATAGCTTGTGTGGCAATGAGATATAACAACCTATGTGGCAATGAGATTTGATAGCCTGTATGACAATAATATATAACAACATGTGTTGGAATAATATATAATAGTCTGTATGGCAATAACATTCGATAGTCTGTGTGGTAATGATATCTAAAGCCTGTGTGGCAATAATATTTATAGCCTATGTGGCAGCCAAAAATGAAAGCCTTTTTGGCAATGATATCTATAGCCTATGTGGCAACAATTTATGACAGCTTGTGTGATAATAACATTTGATAGCTTGTGTGGAATTTAGGAGTAAAAACTCTTTATTTAGTGCATGGATATGTTGATGAGTTATTTATATTTAAATGTTTGTTATGTTATTTGAGATTGAAGTATTGTTATGCATTTACTTACTGAGTATGCAAACTCACCTTTTTGCATGAAATTTTCTTTAAGGAAGAGTAGATTAATGATTGCATCTAGTTTACATTTTGAAGTTGCTGCCTAGCAGTCTAATAGAGGTTAGGTCAGTATGCGGTCAATTATTATTTTAGTTTTGTTTTGCCATGTATACTTTGTTGTAAATAGTTACTATATTGTGAAACAAGATACATGGTGCAAAAAAAGAAAAAATTGAAATAAGGTCTTTTAATGAAAATTGATACAATGAGAGGATTTTAAATGATGTTACATCACTTTAGTATTCCATGTTTTATGAATAAGTTAATGCACCTACTTTAGGAATTATTAGTAATTAGGACATTACATTTTAATGGTATCAGAATGGGTAAATGATTATGTAGACATGTGTAATATGAATGTGATATATATATGATATTTACATTGTGTTAATACTTGCATGCATTAACATATAAGAGTATGGATGCACCTGATAGAGTTCATGTTGGCCCAGAGGTTAGAGATGAGTATGTTTATGTACGTGAACATGTTGACCATATTGCAGAGAATCTTAAAATGCTAGGAAATATTTTAGCTATGGGTGTAAACCCAAATATCATGCAGTTTGCTGAGATGATGAAGAGATTTGCAGCACAAGCATCTACAGGAATTGCCATAGATAAAAATTATGATAGATTGAGGAAACAAGGGGCAATTGACTTTGAGGGCACTACAGATCCTACTCAGGCTTAAGAGTGGCTTAAAAGAACTGAGAGAATCTAGAATAGGCTTAAATGTACCTTAGAGTAAAAGTTGAAGTATGCAGTATCATTAGTTCAAAATAATGCATTAAACTGGTGGGAGACTATTCCAGGTAGCACTGCCCAACCATTGACTTTAACATGGGGTGATTTTCTAAGGGAGTTTGCAAACAAATACACACCAACAGTATACTTAGATAAGAAGAAGATGGAGTTTTTCTAATTGCAGTAAAATGATATGACAGTGGTAGACTATGAAGTACAATTTGTTAAACTCTCAAGATATGCCCCATAGTATATAGGAGGGGATTAAGGTTAGAAATTTGAGATCGATTAGCAGTTAAGGCAACCATTTATATTGCATTATTAGCAGCAACTATTCGAGCTAAGGAGGTGATCCAAAAGAAGAATGCAATTAAGGCGAAAAGGAAAAGAAGTTACACAGGGGGAGTGGAGAACCAAACAGAGCAATAAAAAGAAGTGGTTTCACATCATCTAGGGATTGAGATTTCAAGGAGTTACTGGTAATCAAAGGCAGAGGCTAGAGTTATCCTAGTAGATTAGTATCCATGGCACCGGGTAGAGGTAGCTACAGAAGTTTTGAAGGCTCAAAGGGTAGGAAAGGACCTATGGGCATACTGGGTAGAGGTGTAGCCCCAATTTGTAATAATTGTGGAAGAACTCATTTTGGAGAGTGTAGGGGACCTAAAAGGCTTACTTGCTATACTTGTATATAGCCAGACCACATGAGTCGAGATTGTCCATTGGCAGGTACGATTAGAGGGGAATCTCCTGTACTTGGGCAGAGTAGTGTTAGAGAGAATTTTTATGACACAATCAAAAGTAGAGGGCAAGGTACAAGTAGAGGAGGACATGGTGGACCAACTTCAATTTTTAGTGGTGGATAGGCAGCCTATACTCAACCATAGGCTAGAGTTTATGCTATCACTCATTAAGAGGCTCTAATAGCTTCTGAAGTTATTTCTGGTAAAATTTTTATTTGTAATGTAGATGCTTATGTTTTGGTAGACCCAAGATCCATACATTCATTTATGTCTTTAGAATTTGCATCACGGGTGCATGTTGTAGTTGAATCCTTAGGGTATGATTTAGGTGTTTTGATGCCTGTTGGAGGTAGTGTGATTGTACACAAAGTATGTAATATTGACTATAGATTTAATATTGATGAACTTTAAGGAATTTGATGTTATTTTAGGGATGGACTGTTAGCAAAACATCATGCAATTTTAGATCGTCATACTAAAGAATTGATGATAAGATCTTTAGGACAATTAAGAGTTATATTTGTTGGGCAATGCAAAATTATTCCGATTTGTTTAATCTCAGCTATTTAGGCTTTTTAACTAATCAAAGAACGTTGCGATGCATTTCTAGTAAGTGTGGTGGGCATTAGTGTTCCTAGTTTGAGTTTAGCAAATATTCCTATAGTGAGAGAATTTTCTGAAGTATTTCTCAATGATTTACCGAGTTTTCCACCACATAGAGAAGTTGATTTTAATATTCAGACCTTGTAAGAAGTGGCATATATTTGTATTACACCATATCTAATGACAGCAGTGGAACTGCAAGAATTAAAGAAACAATTATAATAATTGTTACAAAAAGGTTTCATTCGACCTAGTAAATCTCCTTGGGGGGCACCAGTGTTATTTGTGAAGAAAAAAAAAAGGAGTACGTTGTGGTCTTTTTAGGGCATATCATGTCTAGACATGGTGTTCAACCTGATCTAGCTAAGGTGAAAGCCATTTTGGAGTGGGATCCACCCAAAAATGTATCAGAGGTGCGTAGTTTTCTTGGACTGGCTAGTTATTGTAAACGATTTGTGGAAGGATTCTCTATTATTACTGGGCCATTGACAAAATTATTATAGAAGAATGTAGCATTTAAATGGGATGATCAATGTCATCAAAGTTTTGATGAACTAAAGAAGAGATTGACTGTGACACCAATATTGACATTACCATCAACAAATGGTTGATTGGTGGTGTACACTGATGCATCAGGATGAGGGTTAGGTTGTGTATTGTTGCAGCATGGAAAAGTAATAGCTTATATTTCTCGACAACTAAGGCCTCATGAGCTGAATTATCCTACACATGACTTGGTGTTGGCAGCAATTGTCTACACCCTGATAATTTGGAGGCATTACTTGTATGAAAAGACATTTCAGATTCTGACAGATCATAAAAGCTTGAAATATATTCCAATATAGAGAGAATTGACCCTAAGGCAGAGACAATGGATGGAATTATTGAAGGACTATGATTACACTAATGATTATCATCTGAGTAAGGCTAATGTTGTTGTTGATGCTTTAAGCTGAAAAGCCTTAGATGTTTTTGTTGGTATGGTTGGTTATAATTTGACATCCTTGGTTAATCTTCATGCTTTAAATGTAAAATTTGAGATTGAGAATGTGACAACTTTAATGGCTACTCCTCAATTAAAGCCTATGATAGATGAAAAAATTGGAGAAATTCAGATGGAGGATCCATATTTGCAGAAATGCTATAGAAGATACAAAAAGGTAAAAAGACTAATTTTTCTATTAGAGATGATGGGATGATAACGATGGGTAGTCGAGTCTATGTACCAAATGTTGATGGTTTAAGATCAGAGATTATGTAAGAGGCACATAATGCACCATATACTATGCACCCTGGATGTGCAAAAATGTATAGAAACCTACGATCACATTTTTTATGGTCAACGAAAAAGAAAGATATAGCTGAGTTTGTATTAAAATGTTTAACCTGCCAGTAAATCAAGGCAAAACATCAAGCACATATAGGTAAGTTGCATCTTTTATCTATTCCCATATGGAAATGGAAGAAAATTTCAATGGATTTTGTTATTGGTTTTCCTCAAACACAAAAAAACATAATGTTGTTTGGGTTATTATAGATAGACTTACAAAATCTACACACTTCTTGCCTATACGACAAACAGATTCACTTTATAGACTGGCTAAAATATATGTTTTTGAGATTATGAGATTACATGGCATTCTTATTTCTATTGTGTCAAATAGAGATCCTCGATTCACTTCTCATTTTTAGAATAGCTTACAAACAACCTTGGGTACTCGTTTGAATTTTATCATTACTTTTCACCCACAAACTGATGGTCAATCAGAGAGAACTATTCAGACATTAGAGGATATGATGCGAGCTTGTGTGTTAGAATTCAAAGGCAATTGGGATGATCATTTGCCATTAATGGAATTTGCATATAATAATAGCTATTACTCCAGTATTGGTATGGCACCATATGAAGCTTTATATGGCAGGAAATGCAGAAGTCTAATTTGTTGGGATGTTGAAAGGATGAGACAGTTAGAGGGTCCCGAGATGGTACATGATACAGTGGCCAAAATCCAAGTAGTCAAAAGATATTTGCAAGCTGCTCAAGAAAGGCAAAAAGGGTATGTTGATAAACATAAACGAGAAATGGAATATCATGTTAGAGATAAAGTATTTTTAAAAGTTTCACCATGGAAAGACATTATTAGGTTTGGTAAATAGGGAAAGTTGAGTCCAAGGTACATTGGGCCATATGAGATCATAGAGTGAATTGGGCCTTTAGCATATCGATTAGCATTACCAGTAGAATTATCTCAGATACATGATGTGTTCTATTTTTCTGTGCTTCAAATGTATCAGTTTGATCCTAGCCATGTATTATCAGAGCCATAGATTGAATTATCTGATGATATGACTTATCATGAACAACCAGTTGAAATTCTTGATCAATAATTAAAAAAGTTAAGAAATCGAGTGATACCCATGGTTAAAGTATGATGGAGTTATCACTCACCTAAGGAGGCCACTTAGGAGGTAAAGGAACACATCAGACGGTAATATCCCTATCTATTTTAAACTTCTAGTAAGTAAAATTTTGAGGATAAAAATTCTATAAGAGGGGGAGAATTATAACATCCTCAACCCAAATCATATGCATTTTAATACATTATATTTGAATATATGCATTGGATAAATGATTGTTTAGACATGTGAATTGGATAAGCACGATAATGACACTTGCACCATTGCATTTGTGACGCTTAAACGTATATGTAATATTTGTATAGCTGCATGAAAAATTATCTTATGTTGTGTTCATATTATAGTATCATAAA
>CATIWR010264760.1:0-15612 GCA_949677035.1 Omphalea diandra | reverse complement strand
AGCACAGAATGTGAAGCAGAAAGAAGAAAGCACATTTTCAAATTAAAGTGTGCACATATCAAAAGCACAAACAATAACTTTTTTTATTGTTGGGGGGCGCGGGGGGGGGAGGAGAAATTGGGTGGGGTAGGAAAAAATAATAAAAAATCGTCATACATTTAAACATTTCTCTCTTTTTGGGTTTTTTATTTTAACATCCCCCCCCCCTTCCGCCGCCCCCCCCCCCCCCCCCAAAAAAAAAAAAAGGGATTGTTTGTGCTTTTGCAATGTGCCCACTTTCAGTGGAAAAAGTGCTTTCTTCTTTCTGCTTCACATTCTGTGCTTTAAGCAGGTGTGATAGTGCTTTTTAACACTGGATAAAACTTATTTGATATCTTGGTAACACCACTATAACAGGCCTCTTCTTGCATTTTCTTTAGTTCTAAACAATTTGGTTGACTTTGGATTTGCAGACATAGCTGCTATGCGGAGTGAGAAAGAAATGGAAATTCTAAATCTACATATATGTTTTTTGTATGTACGCATGTATGAGAAAAGAGAGAGAGTAAGAGAAATGGCACAATTGCAATAGGGCTTGTTAGGGTGAAAAGACCACTAACAGAGCGTTCCAGGGCAGCAGCTATTGGAGAGGACTGGAGATGCAGTACACTTGGTTTAAGATATATGGTCTTAAATAGTTATTACATGAACTTTTTTTTCTTTGGTGTTTTTGGTAAAATGATGCTCTGTAAATGTATGTTTCTTCTATTCTCACATGTTTTATGTATGCTATTGTACTAGGAGGGTCATTAATGTAAGTTTATGTACGGTTATGGCATTGCTTAAATGTTAACTGTTATATGCTGAGTTCCATCACAGGTCCAAAATTATAGCTGGGGAAAGGGGTACTGCAGCTTGTTCTTGTATGAATTTTAACAATGGTAATATGGCCTGAAAGTTGAGATATGACTTTTGATAGAGTAGTTAGCTTTTAGATATTTAAGGTGTTGTATCCAACACTGGATGGGATGAGAAAGGACGGTAGTAGGTGGAATATTAAAAGGGGAACTGCTTTGATGTTATAAACTCATGGGGTTTTATAGAAGTTTTCTAATGCTAATTTCAACCTTTCCTAGAGGAATTGTTAGAAGCCAGAAATTACAGTTTCCTTGGATACTTTTATTTATTATGATTGAGAAGTAGCTTGGAAGAGGAGGATTCTAATAATCGATGATTTCCACAAGAATAAATAAATCAGTGAAGGTTCTTTGGTTTTATTACTTAGCCAGACAAGTATTGAAGTTGCCATTCTCATGTAGAGATGCTTCTTGGGTTGCAAGTGGATATGTGAAAGAATAATTGTAGGCTGGGAGAGACATATTTTCTTGTAAATATAAAAAAATGTTGTTTTTTTTGTAAGCTTTTATCGGGTAGCATTTCTAGAGTTGTCATGTGTGGAGGGAGAAATAGAACTTTTGACGAGCAGGGGTGCACGATTGCTATGCAAGGAGATAAGTGGTAGAAATTGGACTTCTAATCTCTAAAATGCTACATCCTGGATGTGATATATATATATATATATATATATCTTTTTTTTATGTAAACGGTTGGCTCCCTTTAAATTAAGCCAAAAAAAAAGGGAAAAAGAAAACTGAGCTTCATTTTTCTTCTGGAACACAAGGTGAGAAACTCCTTTAAATTTCATAAGAATTAGCTCCTAGTTTTGCTCTGGGTGTTTGGAGTATCATTCTTGGATGGTGCTCCATTGCAAAACCTCCGTAAGTGTAGTTTTGCAAGGCATGATTGTTTTGCTTTGTTGAGAAGAAACTATGGCTGTTCAAAATGAATGTTTTGCTTTGCTCTGGGTTTTCGTTTTTTTGCAGTTGCCTGGACGTACAGATAATGAAATCAAGAACTACTGGAATACAAGAATGAAGAGATTGCAACGAGCTGGTTTACCACTTTATCCTCCTGAGGTGTGCATGCAAGTATTAAATGGAGAAAGTCAAAACCTAGGCACATTGCAAACTACAGATACGCTTGCTTCTGATATGATACACACTGATCATTTTGAGATTCCAGACGTGGAATTCAAGAATTTAGAACTGAATCGAGGTCTTCTATCTTATTCGCCGACCGTTCTTGATATTCCTCCAAGCAGCATGCTGAAACAAGGTGTAAGTCCCTCCCGTAGTAATAGCTTTATGTTCCCAGCTATGCACCCCCCCAAACGTCTTCGAGAATCAGAGACCCCTAGTCTGGATGGTAATGTTGGCAGTGGTCTCCCAACATTCATTCAATCACCAGATCATTTTTCTGAGAAGATCGCAGAATCATTCAGTATATCTCGTCCATATGATTCTCATACCAATAACTACGGCTGGCCACCATTCGGTGTTCTTTCTGGCAGTCATGCCCTATTAAATGACAATTCCTCTTCTTCTGAGCCCTTTTGTGGGGCGATGAAGTTGGAGCTCCCTTCACTCCAATACTCAGAAACGCAACAAGATAGCTGGGGAACACCCGCTTCCCCACTGCCTTCACTTGAGTCTGTTGATACTTTGATTCAGTCTCCTCCAACTGAGCTGACCCAGTCAGATTGTCTTTCACCACGAAGCAGTGGTCTTTTGGAAGCCGTACTCTATGAAGCCCGGACTCTGAAAAAATCAAAAAGATGCTCAGGTGACCGAACTTCAGATCCTTCTGTTGCACCCTGGCCTAGTGCTGTTGAGGATTTCCCCTTGAACCCTTGTGTGACAGAATGGGAAGCAAATGGTGACCCAAACTCTCCTTTAGGTCATTCTGCTGCATCAGTATTCAGTGCATGTACTCCAATCAGTGGAACCTCATTAGATGAACCAAGTAAGAATATTTGACCCTGCAAGACTTCCTGGATGCTGTTTTATTAGTGAAGTTCATCATGTGCTTTATGCAGGAGGAAGATGTATTTAAACAATACAAGAACTTTATGGACTTTTACTGTTTTGTTACTAAAATTTTACCTTGCTTGTAGGTTTTGATCTTAAGCTTGAAACAGAAAACCAGGTTTCTACCCGACACATCGAAGAGAAAGAAGTTTCGAATCAGGTTGACTTCATGAGGCCAGATGTTTTGCTTGGTTCTGGCTGGTTTGCGCTTAGCAGTGGCTGTGCTAAGGACCAATCTGTTGGGATTGATGTCAACCGTGAACGCTTGCAAATGAGATAATTTGCTTATGCGTTGGCTCTTCTGATAAATATCATAAATGTCTCCAGGTCTTGATATTTGTAATTCATAATCTTTTTATTATGACTGCTCAGGGGTGCTCTTTCAAGATCTTTATGAACTAGAGCTGGACATTTAGCAGGTTTGCATACTTGCGAATTTCTTGATATTATGACTGGAATGTCAATAATCAATTTTTGAATCACTCAGAATGTCAAACTTGATCAGTGCTGTGGGATGAATCTCGTTCATGAATGTTGTAGGGCTGTAAATCGATCTTAATCACCTGAGCTCCACAGTTTATTAAATTGCTCATTTAAACTAAACATGATTGTGGATTATGTTCAAATTGTTTGCGAATGAACGACCTGAAATATCTTTCAGTAGATCACTTTAAAGGCTAAGGAATTCAAAGCTAATTTTTAGTATAGAGTTGTCTTTAAATCATAATAATATGAATTTTTATTCATAATTTAAAATACTTTTTCTCATCAACTAAAATTTAATATGTTTGGGACTAAATTACAGTGAAAAATTCAAAATTTCTAATCATGGATCAAAATATAGATTAGGGACCAAAAGTTAATTTTCGAAAAAAATAAGGCCATGTACTTTATTTGGTTATACACAGAATTTTTTGTAATAAAATGTCAATTGCACATGTATCATCGTTAGCAGGAATGATAAAAAAAAAAAAAAAAAAATCTGCTAAAACTATTAAATTGAATCATTCTGGTGAACTACATAATAGATTAATAAAACTGATTAAAATAGTTTAGATTTGCAATTTTCTATATATATATATATATATATATATATATATATATATATATATAAGAATATATGAAGAGTAAAACTTTTGAATCAAACAAAATACCTTTGATTTAAAAGTTAAAGTAAGAAAAACTTTTATTTATCATATGCAAACATTAAAATTCAAATAAAAAATGATTCATCAATACACCCACCATTAGGTATAAAAAAATTTATTTATTATATGTAAGAATTAAAATCAAAATAAGAAAAGAGTTCACCAATAGACTATATAACAACAAAAGTGCATGACCTAAACGTGAAATCCAAATAGGAAAAAAATTAATCAATACTTTTTATTATTAATAGAGTAAGTATTTTCACGACAATTAAATCAGACTATATAACAACAAAAGTGCATGACTTAAACGTTGAACATACTTAGATTTATTTGAAAATTAATTAAAATTAAATTTCAAAATAATTCCTATAATTATTTAATTTTAATTTTTAATATTTACAAAAATATTTTAATTTTAATATTTATAAATATATTCACTTATATGTAACATTATTATTTAGAGAGATTTCAACATTTACAACTAAAATACAACTTATAATTGATAAATAAAAATATAAAAAGACAAATGCAAAAAGATGTAATATATAAAAAAGTTTTGTAATACTGATTTTATAATAATGAAACTTTAAATAGATTATATTATAATAATTATTATATTTGATGTATTTGATCAATTTTATTTTTTGCAAATAATTAAAACTTCAAATAAAAAAAATATAAACACTAAAAATTTTAAAAAATCCAAAAAAATGAATATATATATATATATATATATATATATATATATATATATATATATATATATATAGTAATTCATGAAAGAGATACAAATAATTAAGCAGATTAAGAGCAAATTAAATCTCAAAACCACTCAAGTTAACATTTTAAATTTTATTCAAAATATTATATTTTACATAAAGAATATTTATTATTTCATGTGTTCATATGTAAAAAGTTTTCATTAAAAAATTTTTTTTAGTTACTTTCCATGTGAAGTTTTCTTGTTGGAAAAGAGTATGGTTCCGATGCCACATATATTTGACTTGAACAAACCAGTCAAACAAAGTAAATAGTATAATGTTCACATTACATGCTTTTGTTATAGACAAAATAGAAAATAAAGTTTATTATAGTATGATTCTTTCTTTTTTAGCAGCACAACAAAAAAAAAAAAACTATTATTAGAGGAAAACCAAATAATATAAATGCTTAAGAAAAATCAAAAGATAATAAAATTAATGTTATAATATATGGCCATATACACTCTAGAAATAATTATATATTATTTATATAAAATATTTATATTATATATTATTTAATATATCATTTATATACAATATATAATATATGGTATTGTATATTATATATAATATTAATATTTATAATTTCATATATTATATATAATATAGTATTAACAAAATAATATAATATGATTAGAATATTTATTTTACATATAATTTAATAGTAACCATATTCTTTCCAAAAGATAATAAAATATTGTGTCCTTCATTTAAAAGTTAATTTAAATAAACAAAGTTAATAAATCAATTTATTTTTGAATAGAAGAAAAAAGGTCCATCAATCCAGGCATTTTAAATGCTATAGAATTCAAATATTTAAAGGTTAATTTAAATAAAAAATTATAATTATATTTTTAGGTGATTTAAATAGAGTGAAATTCAATAATTTTTTTTTTATATTTAAGCATAATATGTTTCTCATAAAGGGTTGTATCTCATTTCATATGTTTAATTAAGCTTTCAATTGATTAAAATATTCTTACTTTAAAGGTTAATTTAGATAAAAAATTATAAGTAGCTTTTATTTTATTGATTTAAATGGAGTGAAATTCAACAAATATTTTAAAGGTCTAATTAAATATAAAGATAGAATACTAATAAAAAATAATAAATTTTGAATAAATTTAAATAATACTTATTATTAGAATTTTAAAACCAAAAATAATTTACGATTTTATGTGCAAAACACGTGATAAAATAACTTTTATATATATATATATATATATATATATATATATATATATATATATATATATATATTGAAATCATTGTGCATACATGTAATATTTATAATACTAAGTAAACAATAAAATATTAAAATTTATAGTTATTTTAACTAAAAAACCAAACTATCTAAAAAAAATTGTATAATTAATTTTATTTTTAAAATCTATCCCAAACTTCATTTTCTATATTGAAAATTGCAAATCTAAACTAATTTTATTTTTCAGACTACTTAAGTGTAATTTTTTACCAAATAATGTAAAAAAATTAAATTTTCATATTTTTTGTTGATAAAAATAAATTATAATTTTAAAATAATAATGACTAGATTTATATTTTTAAGAAACTTAAAAAAATGAAAATCAATCTTTTTTTTAATCTAGACAAATTTTCACACTTTCTTTTTCACTATGGCCTAGCACCAAAAAGTATCAAGTACAAATTCCACCAGAGTGCACTTACGCAAACTCGCTCATTGAACAGCATGATTATAATAATAAAATTTAAATAAATTTAATATTTATTTTATTAAGTATTTATTTAATTAGTTAAACAATATAAAAAAGTTATTATCAAGTAAATAAAATAATAAAATAAAAATTTCAAAATTTATAATTATATGCAAAGATAGCTGTAATAAAAGACTGTCTATTAATTTATATTTTCATTCTTATGTGACATTATTTTAAAAAATTATTAAATTTAAATGAAATAATTATTGACAATTAATTAAAAAAATAATATTAAGTATTTTATAATTAAAATCAAACTATTAGATAATTAATATATATATATATATATATATATATATATATATATATATATATATATATATCTATGTGTGTGTGTGTGATAATTATAATAAAAGATTATCTATAAATTTATATTTTCATTCTTTGTATGGTATAATTTTTAAAAAATTTTTTAAATCTGAATGAATTAATTTTTGACAATCTATTATATTGTCACAAGTCTTTATATATTCAAAATTTTGAACAATTAATGAAATTAATTTAAATATTGACTTTCTATTTAGAATTTTTACTTTTTAGATTTTTCTAAATATCTTGTTCAGAATTTTTTTTATATGATCTTAATTTTCTATTTAGAATTTTTAGTTTATATATATTTTTTTATTTCTAACTTAGAAGTTTTTTATATGACAATTAATTTTTTAGTTTTCTATTTAGATTTTTTTTGATATCATAATTTTCTATAATATAATGTAAAATAATAATAATTAGCTCTGCTGTACATAGTTGTTTAAAAATTAGCATGTTATGGCTTTTATAATAGCAGCTAACCATGTAAAATTGTGAAAATTTTTTCTCTTATAATATACTAATAACTAAAATATAATTTTTTAGTTATCAAATGCTTAATTGTTACAATTCAATTTCGAGTTTGAACGACACTAGTGAGTAAGATAACTTAAAATTTGCGGAGCTAAGTAATTTATAAAAATACTACAAAACTAAATTAAAAAGTAAATATTGAAAATTAAATATGTTTTATTTTTTCAAAAAAATAATGATCATGCCAAAATTATTGCTCATAAATTCTAACATGGCGAATAATTTTATATTAATCGATAATCTGCGCTTTGCATAGTTATAATTTAATGTATTATTTAAATTATTTTAAGATATTAATAAAATAAATATTTATATAATGCATATAATTAAATAAATAATATTTATTTATAACATAGATAATATATGAAAATTATTCTTTAGCCTCATATTTTAGGGCCCTATTCAATACCGTTGTGGTTTCTTGGTTTTCATTTTTTAAAGTGAAACGAGTTCGTTTATAAACATTGTTGTTTTCTAAATTGAATATTTTTCAAAGTATTTTCCAAAACCAAAAGACCTAAAAGAGAAACCAATAAATGTGATTTTTATTTTTGACTAAAAACACGCATTTTGTTTTTCCCTCTCTTGCTAACACATTTTCTATAAATTAGCATGTTATGGCTTTTAACGATAAGGATGAATTGGGTTGTAAATAAAAACAAACACAAACACAATAGAAGCAAACACACAAATCAAACATAGAGATTTTTATAATGGTTCAACAACGTGCCTACTCCACTCTCCAAGTTTTCACTTAGGCATTTTTATTATTTTTTTAGGCTCAAGAACAAAACCTTCCTTTTCTAGGCTAAGGAAGAACATTCCCTTTTACAAGCTCAAGGATAACCTTTCCCTTGTTATTTTTCTAGGCACAATACCAACCTTTACAACCACCAACAAGAATAGATCCAAGTAGTGTCTATGCCTCTTAGGCAACTAGTACTCTATTAGTGTTTAGAAAACTTACTCTTAAAAGAGTAATGGAAACAATCCTCACTTTACACAAATATAAACCAACACCTAAAAAGGTTTGTAAAAAGACTTACAAAGATGTTTATAAGTTGTTCGTAAGTGTTCTCAAAGTTTTTAACTTTTTTTATCTTCAGAAATGCTCCTTATATAACCAGACTCCAAAAATAGCTATTGGAACAGTTGATGTTCAGTTTGATAATTTTTTTTGTAAAACCAGCCATTAGAGGGGACAACATCCATTGCTCTTCGTCAACCCCATTGTACTTGTAACAGTTACTTCTAATGCTTGTTGATAATCATTCAACTCTAATTAGCTTTGACAACAATGCCTGTTAGAGCAAGAATAATTCCTATTGTTTATTTCTAGAAGGCTTAAACTTTAGGCTCAATTTTTCAGACTTTGCATAATTACTTTCCATGCCTATTGAGCAATTCACAATGCCTGTTGGAAAATCTTTCAACACTTGTTAAGAAGGGCCAATGGTCGTTTTGAGTTCTAGATGCTTTAGCTTAAGCTTGGACATTTATTCAACACCTGTTGTGAATATGCAATGCTTGTTTCTAGGCTAGATCAATGCCCATTGCAAAACTTCAACACTCATGGTGAGGTCCAATACAACTCAACTTGGAGCACTTCTCTAATGTCTGTTGCAAAGGAACAACGCCTATTATGAGGTCTAGAAGTCTTTAAGCATTTATAGGATTTCTTCAATGCATGTTGTGTGATTGCCAATGCCCATTAGAGATGTTCAATGCTTGTTGAACTTGCACGACTCCTTTTGAACTTATTCATACCCTCTAATGTTCTTGAGGTCTTAAGGTCACATGCTCTCTAAACATTCTTCCCTTAGTATTCATAACAATGTCCCATTTTAGCATTCGTCGAGTGTATTCAAATCATTCAAAAAGCATTAAAGTGCAAATATTAGAACTTTTATTAGTTTTATTATAGTTTTGTTATCATTCAAAATGCATCATTCAAAGTAGAGGAGTGAGTCCAATGCCTTGAGGTTACATGTTCTCTAAACGTTATCCCCTTAGCATTTACAATAACTATCCATTCTTCTAGGTAATAATTTTTTACAATTTTTTTCTTTAAAATTTAACTTGAAAAGAATTTCTACATTCTTTGTTATTTATTCAATTTTATCACAAAATTGTATAGGAGCTATAGATAGTACCCCATATTTCTTTAAAAGAATTTCTACATTCTTTGTTATTTATTTAATTTTATCACAAAATTGTGCATGAGCTATAGATAGTACTCCATATTTCAGCTTGCATTCCAGTTGGTGAACAAATTCCATGCCATGACAAAAGGACTACGACTACTCAAAACATATTCCATACGTGATTTACATTCATCATGACTAGTTAGGAAGGGACAACAAATCAATTAAGAATTTTTTTAGAAATTATTATTAAACTATAAAATTAAGGTAAATATTACTTAATTGATTCTGAATACACTAACCTGCCTAGTTTTCTTAGTTCATATAATGGGGAACGTTACCGTTTGCATGATTATAGAGAAGGTCTAAATCTACAAAGGCATGAAGAGCTATTCAGTCATATGCATTCATAATTGTGAAATGTCATTGAGCATTATTTTAGAGTGTTGAAAGCACAGTTTCCTATCCTTAAATATATGTCGTCTTATCCAATTAAGTGACACAAATATATACCTCTTGCTTCTTGTGTTATTCAAAACTTTATTAGAATGTGGGAACATGTTGATTCTTTATTTTCTAAATGTACAAATAATTTATTATAATTATCACACACACACACACACATATATATTAGAAAGTTATTGTCAAATAAATAAAATAAATTATAATTAAATTAGTACAATAAATTTTAATAATAATATAATTTTTTGATATAAAATAAAAAATTAATAGTTTCATTTATTTTCTTTGTTGGCTTTTTTTAAAATCTTTTTAGATTTTTAATTTTGTCTTTGTTACATAGAAAACTAAATACTAATTATTATGAATATCAATAATTTTCTACATTAATAAACTTTCTAAATTAATTTTGTGTGAAAAACTTCCTATATCATTAAAATTTTAAATTATTTTTATGTGAAAAACTTTTTATACTTTAAAATCTTTTATATTTTTTGATTAATTGAGAAAATTAAATATTTAATTATTAATTTATTTACTACATGAAAAAATGAAAACATATTATATTATCACTTATGCTAATATATTTATTTGACAAATGGAGTTGAATGATTAAAAATTATTATATAAATAATTAAAATTTATTATTATTTTAATATATGATTATTATTTTATAAAAGTTATTATCAAGTAAATAAAACAAATAATTATAATTATAATTAAATTAGTATAACAAATTTTAATAATAATATAATTTTGATATAGAAATAAGAAAATTCATAACTTTATTTTTTTTGTTGGTTTTTTACTTTTTAAGTTTTTTTCTTATGGGTGTAAAGAATTTTCTATGTTGTTAAATTTTAAAATTATTTTTATTATATTAAAATTTTAAATTAAATTTATGTGAGAACTTCATATATTGCCAAATTTTCTATTTTTTTGGTTAATTGAGGAAAAACTAAATGTTTTATTAGCTTATTTTCATATAAAATAAAAATATATTTAATTGCCACTTATAAAAATACTAGTCGAGAACTCACACATTACGTAGTGTAATTATAATAATAAATTTTATACTTATTTTTATTAAATAATTAGTTAAATTATTAATATGAATATATAAATAATCATTAAAAAATTATTATTATTTTATAAATTTTTTTTTGTCTAATTAGACTATTTTAAGTAAATAAAATAAAAAATAAGAACCATAATTAAATTAATTTTAATAATAATATAATTTTTCGATAAAAAGTAAGATAGTACATTGTTTTTTTGTTAACTATGCTTCTCTTTGTAGTTTTTTAATTGTTTTATTATATAAAAATTAAATACTTATTTTTATTGAAGTCCCAATGATGAAAAATGTAAAACTTTTATATGTTATTAAAATTTTAATAAATTTAATATTTATTTTTATTAAACAAATAGTTAATTAGTTAAATTATTAAAATTAAAAATTTTATTATTATTTTATAGTATATTATTATTTTGCAAAAAATTACTATCTAGTTAGGCTAATAAGTACATAAAATAATAAAAATAAAAGGCGAAACCTACTAGTGATATTCAAGGCTCATAATATATGCAACATAAATGTCCTCAATCTAAATGTTCCATTATTCATCCTCCATCACCTACATGACAAAAGTTAAAGTATACCTATCAGTACCAAACACAAGCATAATTTAGAAGTAATACCATGTGCCAAAGACAGGCTTAAAACAAGACACCAAAGTACTCACTTCATCAAAAGAGTAATCAAAATATTTATATCAATTATCATCTGAAATATCTAGTCAACAAATAAGAAAATGTGAGTGAAAACACTCAGTGAGTATTTTATAAAAGCTAACCATTTGAGCCATAATATAGCATCAAATTAAAGGGAGGCCATGTAATGTTTGAAGAGATATGTATGTGTATTCAATCCTTTAATGCAATTAGCCTATTTATGAGCATATCATCAAACATAATCATATCAAGGTGATCATGTCTGCAAAGTGATCTAACTAAGAGAAAAGATATCCATCCATACTGTTAGTGCCTTAGATTTTTTTTTATTTGCGCTTAATGAGTTAAACTTGCTTACAACTTAATCTTTTATCAACCTTTCAGGGGGGTATGGGGTCATACTTTAGCATAGTCCAAATAGTGGAACACAGAAAGATCAATGAGGGATTTAAGGATAGGTCTCTTAGCAAGTAAGGCCTACAAAAGGAATCAAGCAGTCAATGAAGGACCTGAAGGGGTAGTATTTTAGTAGTAACTCAGACACTCGACTAGAGTCAACATCCAATTTTAGTAAGGACAAAATTCTAGATGAAGATGAGTTCTAGTCCAAATAGGTCAACTATAAGGCACAACTTGTTTTCACTCCATTAAAGATTATATTTGAGAAATGGGTATGACTTGGAGAAAAGGTTAGACACCTCTAAATCGCATGAATATTGGGATTTGAGCTTTAAGAATCTATTTACTATTTTTGTCCTTATTAATTATTTGGTCCACATTATAATGGCCCTAATAATTCATCTAACATCCTTTCATATATCTACATAAAACATAATATGTACGCAAATTCACCATGGGGATGGGGGGAATACATGATCAAATGGGGGATTTACATATAATCACATAACTTAAGGTAGAATTTGCAAATATTAACCCATCAAAACCTATAAAAAAAGACACAAGTTATTACTAAAAATTGTGAAAAAAAGAAATCACTACATTTAATCATGTTAACTTAACATGGAAGAGTGTTACCTATCTTTACCTTATCAGTGGGATTACTAGATATCCATCATAAGATACCCATCATATATGTAAGAACTATCTATGACATAGATGCAAAAACATGCTACCCTAACATTAAATTGCAATGTATTCGTGGTATGTATAATGTCTTAAAAGGATATGCATGTATTGGAAGACAATGCAAATAAGACACACATCAATTATAACCAAAATATAAGGAGGAGTCATTGGGTCTTTGGTGTTAAAACCTCACCCAAGTAGCTATTAACTATCATCAATACATCAAGGATGAGGGAAGAATGTTGTTAGCATTGGATTTTAAGTCTTAGGATATAAGCCTGATGATGAGAAACTACATGAATTCTTCCTTAAAGAATAGGGAAAATAGTGCTTAAGAAAGTGGCAAAAGCTTGGACAAACCTTGAACCAAACTTGCCCTACTAAAGCCTAAACCTAAAAAGCCAGATTCTAGAACTTTAACAAAAGTTTGTACAACCAACTTAGATGGTTGTACAACCAACTTAAATGGTTGTACAAACATCCCACTAAAGTCCAAATGCAAGAAGATTCTAGAATAGTGACCTGTCAAGCATAATAAAGTTGTACAACCAACCTAAGGTATGTACAGACAATACATACAACTTTCAAACCCAAATCTATAGAATTTTCATTGATCTTACCATTAGAGAACATGAGAAAGGAAGTGATCAAGTGCAATTTGAGCGATTTGGCTCAGTTGTACCTTATTCCCTCTATAAATACTCCTCTAGAAGGGAGAGAGGAGACCAATTTTTCTTAGCCAAACTTGGCCAAAATTATCTCTTAAGCCCGAAAAATACCTCACCCAAACATAAATCACAAACCCTAAACACACACTCAAAATATCCAAGGTAAAACTAAGCTTTACACTAACTCTTAGCATTCTTTCCCCTTGCATTCAGAAAAATTTCTAACATCATAGTGCCTTTGAGTCCAAAATAAAATATTTAAGGAATTAATAGAATCATTCTTTTCTTTCCCTGTTTTTTTCTTCATTTTTTATTTCTAGTTTTAACAGACCCAGTGGACTATATAACCAAATAAGTAGGTTGTACAAACCACTGGAAGCTCTGCGAAAACCATTATGTGTCTGTATAACTCTCTATTACTGCTCATAATACTATTCATACAACTTTATTTTATACATGTCTTATGTATTTTTCTTATTCTTTTATGATTTGTAAGCCTCCTATAGGAGTAATGAGGTAGGTTACAAAGACCTATGACTCTCATTCCATATGTTTGGAGGCTATGATCATCAAAATACATATTTTAGCTCACACATGTTCTCTTTGTTATGTTTTATTTTCTCTATGTGATTGATCATGAGAAGATGATTAGAAGACGTTCAATAAAACTAAGGACCTTTTGATCTATAATTTTTTTAGTTAGTATTTATGATATTTATTTCTTAGATTTATTGTTCTTCTCACCACTATCATGGTGGAGGATGGGCTAGCCTCATTCCATGGATACCCTCTTCCTTCTTATTTTCCTTGGGGCACTACTAACCATATATGCATTTGAATGAGCATCCACTATCCAAGGACCCCAATTTTAGTGTTTACTATTTAGTTCTAAAGAGTTTTATTAACATTTTTTTTTTGGTGTTTTGGTCATTCTCTCATCTTAATTGCATGTTAGTCTTTCCATTGCTGAAAGTGTAACCTCCATTGCTCTTAGCAATATTCAAAGATGACTAGGGTAGATTGGGAGAGGATTCTATCATCCTATGACTCTTTATTTTGGTGTTTGAATTTTGTCCTAAGTGTTTTTTAGTCTTTATTTGCATCTTTATTATGTTATGCCTTTTTCATTGATGTCATTGCATGTTATTATCATGTTTTTATGTTCCATATTGTGTTTAATTTGATTAATGATGAATATGGATAGTAGATTAGACATCTTAATTAATCACTAACATGGCTAATGATATTGGAGATTATGGGATAAATGGGTTAGGACCTTAAAAGATAAGGTTGAGGCAATATTTTTTCATTTTAGTTCTTTTCTTCTTGAATAGATTTAGGGGTTGTTTTCTTTCCATTTAACCTATGTTTTATGGATTAATTTTTACTCATTTATGTAGGTTAAGGAAAGCTAAAAAAATGTATGATTTTTTTTTTTTTTATCTATTTAAGTTCATTGCATGATAATCCCACCATTTGGATATGTGTCCCCCATCCCTACCTTGTATATATTATTTATTACTTTCTTACATATCATTCATGCATTGCATACTTTATTGTTATGGTTAATGGCTTGCTTAGATGAATGTGCCTAGGTGGATAAATGGGTAATTGATTAACAAAGGCAAGGTATAAAAATTAAACAAAGATGCCTGAAGGCCGAATCCCTAAATCTCGACAGTGTAGGGCCACCTAACCTCTTTTCAATATTGTACTTAATTCTCGAACTAGATCTCTGATGGGATGAAGATAGATTGAGCCTTCTAATTGACTTAGTAGGCTCAAAATCCATCATCGCCTGAAATTTTATCCCGGCCAAAGTTGGGTGGTGACTTTACATTTTTCTTAGGGATAATACTAATGTAATGTCTAGCTTTTGGTTCCCCGATGGCCATTATTTTACACTAAGGGCTTTGAAATTGCGTAAGGCCTAGAAGGACCCCTCTCACTAGTCTAATTGTGTACTTATAAAGACACTTGTCCTCTCTGTTGGTCTAGGATACTCAATCCTATGATTAAAACCTCTTTTGATCTTGACAAAGTAGATTGATCATCACTAATGTTTCAAATAAGTGTTGTTTTTGCAGAATTGAATCATTCCCTCTAGAAGAAATAAAGAAGTTG